>ML779174.1:245790-282832 GCA_009831015.1 Picea engelmannii | reverse complement strand
GATGCTGAAACACGACTGCCGAAACACGACTACTGGAATGCAGATGCTGGAACACAGCGTTAGATGATGTGGCACGCATAGAGTCGATTCAGAAAATCAGGAAGAACGCTGGCATACACTGGTTTTCACAGTAAAGACTTGCTGCCATTAAGATTAATGATTCGAAGATAAAATTGAGAGAAATTGTTAATAATTTACAATAACTAATTCACCCCCCCCCTCTCAGTTATTTCATACCTGTAACATAGCCACCGAAATACACTGTGGATCGATGCAAAAATTTTCAAATCAAGACGACATAGCCACAAAACATACACAGTGGATCTATGTGTCGCAAATTAAACATACTCCATCGCAACCTGGATCACAAAGATAATATCCAGGATCTTCAATCTCGTCGCCCAAAGTACGAATCTAACCATGTGATTACATGTGTCGAAGTTGAACATGGTACAAACCACTTGATTACCGGTCATTGATGATACCGTTAACAAGTGCGAGGGAAATCACAATTGATGTCAATGATCCCCAAGGTACGATAGTACAATCCATCGACTGTGAATAAATGAGTTGATGTCGAACATCTGATGGAATCTTTCGATCAGGGATCAATGATGTAAACCCACTGTCGAAGGCGAGGAAACTTGCCATTGAGGCATGCAAGCTCCAAGGTACTAAATAATTTCTACGTCTTGATCCCGGATAATGAGTTGAAGTCGACGGAACAAGACTTGTCACAGGAGGGCCTTGATGTATCCCCCATCAATGACACGAAATAAGTAGCTAAGTTTGAAAGTGAAACAGAGCATGTTGCAATTGGACTAGACACAGGGAAGGCCGACTGCAGATGGATAACTGCAGATGGCCGACTCGATATAGGTTTCAAATGGACTTCTCTTGAACATATGAACGGCACGACCAATGATTTGGCAGCATTGACTCAAAGATGACACATGGAATGACCTTGTAATCAATCGAAAGAGAGACAAATGGATTTCCCAAACCGGCTTCAAATGATGAATAGGGGGTGTCATGTTCAAGAGCGACACTTACTGCCAATCAATACGAAAACATATCCCTTTCCCAAATTTTCCCCCACCATTTCTAGCAAGTACCTCTTTATTTTTATGCAAGCTTGAAGAGGATCACATGTGGTTGTTGATATAAGCTCATCCTTCGGACGAGTCCCTCGGAGTATTTTTAACGAACCCTAAGAAGGAGTGGTTCGGTCCCATCACGGATCTGTCAATGTTTGTTTAACGAGTCCAGAGATAGTAAACTCGAAGGTTTTTCAAGATTATAGAGTTTGGAAAAAATTGTAAAAGAGAACTCTCTCAGTTCCTTTTTCATAACATAGTCTGGATGATATTGAAAAAGAGATAAATTATCGCTCACCAGACGCATAATTCAAATACTTTGGCGAGCGTGAAAATAGCAAGGTCGCTCGACAATCTTTTCATGTTTAGAGAGTCTGAAAAGAGCTTAAAGAGGACTCCAGGGGGGTTCCTTTTTTGTATAACCTTATGAGCCCGAAAAAGCGATAAAACTGTGCTCGATCACGTTCTTTTATATTGACGAGCGTAAGAACGGATAAAAATGACGCTCGAGGTTTTATGTAAAAACCCTAAAAACAATCAAGAAACACACCATAATGGAGAAAAATATGTCCATATCCTTCTTTGTAATCATCAATGTTTCACACCTGCAAGTCATTACACTCAATTGTATATTAGTAATTAGGTTGAAACAATAAATAAACATAAAAACCCAAAAGTGACATAGTAAAAAGTAAATTAAATGAATGAATAACCATTTTAACCATATCATTTCACATTTTCACTATTGAGTTCCAAAAACCCCCATTTTACCCTCCGACTTCGACGTTGATTTTCGGGAGCTACAAGAGATCATTTGACGAGCCGTCTACAACATTACGGTAATCTCTTCATTCTTGATCTTTTCATGGTTTAAATTCTTGATTTCATTGGTTAGTTTTTGCATTTTCAAGTGGTTTTTGAACCCTACATGCGCGTAGGAATTCTCGCAGGCTTCCCATACGGGGCCTGCGGGAATGATACGTTCTCGTAGGCAAGCTTTGAGCCAACTGCGAGGTGTTCACACTGTGTATAATAAGGCACCTGCGAGCAGCACATAACTCAATTTTTTTTTTAAATGTTTATCCAATGAAAAAGATTTATATAATGAATAAAATCATTAATCCCCTTTATATGTTTCTTATGCAGATAAATAACCACAAACATGGTGCTTGAGTGGCGGGAACAAGAACATGAGGAGGATAATGCAAATGCCGAGAATCATCCTCCCACCATAGCTGCATTGAGAGATTGCGGTCTCTTAAAATACTTTCGTATTCCAGGCATGAGAGCCCAAGTCAGATTACTGGAATATCTAGTCCGTATGTGGGATCCAGACTAGAAATTTTTCAATGTAGGATCCCACACATTAGCCATTGAAATAGAGGACATATACTTCTTGACCGGATTATCCAGGCGCGGGTCTCATGTCAGTCTGACCGGCAGCAGAGGTGGCGAGTTAAAAATGAGTGAATATTGTAATCAATACTGTGTACCCGAGGCCGAAAGAAAGAAAGGGAAAGTGGCGATCTGGGGAGTAACAGACTTGACTCTCCGCACTATTCTCTTCACGATTGCTCGGATGGATGGAAGTTCCTCTCCCCATATGGCATTACAGAGCTACTTCTAGTATGCCATCGAGTGTACTGAGCCCCGAGTATTTAACTGGGCTGATGCAGTATTGTGCAATATCAAAAGACAACTAACCAAGTGCAGGTGGGGTGAACTGAAACAATTTGGATATGGATCTTTACTAGTGTCCTTCTTCCTTGAGAGGGTCCCTGTATTCCAACTACAGGTTGAGTGGAACCTACTGGGTCCGAGAGATCCAAGGATGTTGAGGTGGTTTTGACTCATGGTCCGGCATGTGGCAGGACCAATCGTCAAATATGGCGATATTTTCTTTCACTGGTTGCAAAACCAGATGCTGATGGTCAATGACTACGCCTATGCCGGGTTGGATTTCTGAGGAGATCCGGATCTAGCACTGCCTGAGGACTCTTAGTGGGGAGACCTTGGTAAGAAGTACATGCATTTTCTCATTTTAAATGTTTTTGAATTTTAATCATATTTAAATGTTTTTGTTTTATGTATTTATCTGAAGACTAACACAAAATGTTTGTTGATAACACAGATCTTGGACCATATAGACCTCCTGGCACCTCTCCTATCGAGCGACGAGGAGAGGTAGCAGTAGTAGTACCACAGTATGCCAAAGATTATCAGGTTGTGGAGCAGAATTTAGAGGGTCTGACAGCAGACATTCCAGATATGACTCTGGAAGAGATTCCACGACGTGATAAGCGTCACACTGTAGGAGTTTCAGCAGCTATGGGTCGACTGCTCCATAGGGTTGCTAGGGCAGTTGTTTGTTACCGTGAACGTCATCCATGACATCACATTGTAGAAGCTATAAGCTTCCATTTTTGATATTTTGGTCTTCGGACAAACTTTTTGTAAAAAACAAACTCTTTTGATTATTATATATACAGATGGTGTCTACTGGTTTACTTTATATTGTGTGGATTTTAATGTGCTTGATTTATAAATGATTTAAATGTTTGTCCAATACATAATTAGCCAATGCGTCTGTTAATGTATTAAGACATCTAGGAATATGTTGATATTCAATGTGATCAAAATATCGTTCCAAGAGGCGAATTCGCAAATACACTCGTAATAAAGTAGGACTTCGAATAGAGTAAACATTACTTAGCTGTAGTACCACCAACTGCAAGTCGATTCGCACAACCAAATGACGAATTCTGAGCGAGATAGAATCAACCAATAATTCAATAACTGCGCTATACTTTGCAATGTTATTGGTTGCACGGCCAAGACATACACCTCGTAAAGATATAAGTTCATTGGTTGGGGCATAGATTGCCCATGTAGCGGAAGCTAAGTTCCGAGTACTACGGCTAGCACCATCAACGAAGCCAATATAGGGTAGCGAAGACTCCGACATATGGAAATCAAACACAATGTCACATAAGGGCAGAGACCAGATAACGTCAAAAGAAAACTAAAATAACACACACAATGTATGATACATACAATACAAGTACTTGTGCACAAGTGACTTATGCATAGTACTTCTTCAAGTACAACCCATTCCTGGGTTCACTCAAAGGTATACCATCGTAATCAACCAGCTCATACGCTCCTTTTTCCAAAACTTTGCGAACAATGTAAGGACCACACCACATTGGTACGAATTTCCCAGCTCCTAAGACATCTTTATCTTGTTCATATAGAAGAACAAGATCACCTTCAGAGAAAACGCGAGGCTTGACATGCTTGTCATACTGTGCCTTGACGCGTTTCTTTTGGGCTTCTATTACTAGAGTAGCATCATGCCGAGTCTCGTCTAATCGCATCAGATACAATAGACGTTCTTCTTCAGCAGAAGTATTGGGTAACAGTTCGACAACTAGCTTCAAAGAAGGTATCTCACATTCTATTGGAAGAATGGCTTCCACACCATAGACCAATCGAAAAGGCGTAAACCCTGTAGTGGATTTGACCGATGTCTGATATGCCCACAATGCCGAAAACAACATTGTATGCCAACTTGTCTTATGAATTCCTATCATCTTTCGAAGCATAGTTATGAGAACTTTGTTTATCGCTTCGACCTGGCCATTAGCTTGTGGATAATAAGGTGTTGAGTTATCATGACGAAGACCCAACTTCTCTGTAAGTTCAAACATCATAAAATTCCTAAAATGACTACCGTGATCAGTAACGATAGCTTGGGGCACACCTAAACGAGCTATAATGTGGTTAAAAAGAAACAACGCTGCAGTCTTTCCAGTATTATCGAATGTTGGCATCACCTCGGCCCATTTTGTAAAGTAATCAATAGCTACAATGATGTAACCATGCCCCCCGACCGAGTGAGGGTGACATGTCATGAAATCGATGCCCCATTTTGCAAAAGGACCCACTGAGACCACAAGATGAAGGGGACCAGGATGCGACCGAATTTTCTGATTGTAGGTCTGGCAGGCATGGCACTTCTGAACAACAGTAATGCAGTCATTAAACAAAGAAGGCCAAAAATATCCCGTGCATAAGATCTTCTGGGCAGTAGCATACCCAGACATATGACCACCACATGCTCCAGAATGGCAGTCATTCAAGGCTTTCTCGGCTTCGTTGAAAGTTAAACAACGTCTAAAAACTGAGTCAATTCCACGACGGTAAAGAGTATCGCCGAGGATAATGTATTGACGAGCCTGATAGCGGATACGACGTCGTTCATTACTAGACAAAGCAGGCCAGAAAGTCTTCGTTTGGAGATATATAATGATATCTCCATACCAAATATCGTCAGTGCTAATAAGGAAAAGTGATTCATCAGGTAATGAATCTACTGCTACATTTTCCGTCGCAGAGTGAGGAAAATCGCATATCAACTCAACAAAAACTAAGGATTTCTTCGACTTGGCGTGATCGAATTCCAAGTCAAACTCCTGGAGAATGACAATCCATTTGGAGTACTTTCCCCCTAGAAATTGACGTGTCAAGATATGTTGCATGGGGTTGCAATGAGAAATCACTGTAGTTTTTCGTGAAAGAATATAATGCCGAAAGCGTTGAACAACTTGAACGACAACCAAGGCCAGTTTTTCAACATGTTGGTACTTGATTTCCATTGATGATAGACTTCGACTCAAGTAATAAATAACATGTTCATCGTGTGCATTATCCTCTTGGACGAGAACCATGCCAATAGTATACTCAAAGGCTGCAAGATAAAGAAAATAATCACGACTATAGTCAGGAGGAAAGAGAAGCGGAGCTCGTGTGAGAGACAACTTCAAAGCCTCGAAAGCATTGTTAGAAACGGTGTCCCAGACGAACTCAAAATATTTCTTTAGAAACCGTGTAAAACCACGAGTAATCTCGACGTAATTAGGAATGAAACGACGAAGAAAGTTTGCTTTCCTCTGCAAACTTTGTAACTGGCGTAGCGTGGAAGGAGGAGGGAGATTAAGAATCGCCTCAACCTTAATTGGATCTACCCGGATCCCTTGACGTGAAACTATGAAACTGAGAAGACGACCTGATTCTACGTAAAAAACGCATTTGTGAGGATTTAAACGAATGCGATAGAATCGACAACGAATGAAAATAGCTCAGAGATGAGTGGGGTGATCGACTCACCGCAAAGAATGAGCTGGTAAATCATCCAAATAGGGTTGAACAATATGCTTTATATCATGAAAAGCATAGGACATAGCACGTTGAAACGTCGCACCAACGTTATTAAGACCGAAGGGAAGTTTCCTATAGGCGAAAGTACCCCTAGGAAAAATAAAAGCAGTTTTGTGTTGGTCCTCAGGAGCGATGTTAATTTGATTATAGCCGGAGAAACTGTCCATGAGAGAAAAGATTTCACTGCCGGCACAGTCATCAACAATCTGGTCGATGAAAGGGGTTGGAAAGTTGTCTTTTGGATAGGATTTGTTAATATACCTATAATCAACACACACACGAATACTATCACCTTTCTTATCGATCGGTACAGGGTTGGAAACCCATTCTGTCAGAGCCACGGGATAAATAAAATCAGCTTTGAGAAGTTTTTCAACTTCGAGTTTGATAGCTACCACTTTGCATGGGTGGACTGGACGTAGGCATTTCCGGACAGGTTTAGCTCCGGGGTATGTCTTTATCTCATGTAAAACAATAGCAGGGTCGATACCTGGCATCTCTTCGTAACTCCAGACAAAGATATCACGAAATTATTTAAACAGTGAAGTATAAGTGACAATTTCTTCGGGAGAACATGAAGCTCCAATATGAACATTTTCAACGATCCCAGGTTTAACGGATATGTCAATGGGAATCGTAGGAGAGATATTACTGAGGTTCCCTTCGGTGAACACATCATGTGTCGATCCGGGAACAGTCGATATGACAACAACGGTCGACGGAGTCGAAATCCGTTGATATTTCTCGAGAGTGTGTTGTTCCAAAAAGAGTATGGAACGATGATGTCCATCATCCCAAGGGGTGTCCTCCATGACGGACATGATCATCTCGTCAGTAGGAAAGATGACACGGAAAGGATCAGGAGACAACTCATCAAGAGAGGAGGTAGAAAGTGTTGCCGAGTGAATTGCTTGATAAGCAGACTCAACCGGACTTAACGGCATAACGTCGCCGAAACGAGTGTGATCTCCAGGGTCAGGGACTATCCAAGGGTTGGAAGACACAGGAAGTTCATGAGGTACGACGGAGATCATGTTAATAGAAGCAACTGACGGGCGTGGAACATCGGGTGGTGGTGGAATGGGGAAAGTACCCATTAACGAAGAGTATTTTAAAAGGCCTACACCGACATTCTCGTAACCCGACGGGGTCTTAGCTATAAATGACACATTTCCAGTACGAGTATCAGAGTTAAAGAAGGCAAGTTGGTCAACCGTAACAACCTTTCCTTGATGAGGAAATTGTACTACACGGAAAAGTGTTGACACAACAGCGTGCATGGAATCGATCCAGCTACGACCAAGCAGAATATTGTAATCTAAGGGAGCGTCGAAAACTTCCACTTCAACTTGGACCATCTTACCTTCTAGTGTAATGGGAAACGAAGGAAGAACACCGTAAGTCTTAAAACCAGAGCCATTAAAGGCTTTCAAAGTATTTTGTGATTCGTTTAAAGGAGGAGAGCCAATGGCTTTCCAACAAGCAAGAGACATTACACACGTAGAGGCACCCTCGTCTATAACAGTTTGGCAAATGTTATTGTCAGAGACAATAACTTGAATTTGAAACGCAAGCTGAGGGGGTAACCTTCGAATATGATCTTCCAAGTCAAAGACTATCACATTCGAATCTGTAGGATCAATTCCACCTATAGCTTTCAACAGATCCCTTCGTTGTGCAGGACAAGATTGAAGGACTTCAAGGGCAGACATCGTTGAAGGTGCTTGGGCCAGATCTTCCACAATGTTGTAGTTCTGGGCCACACGAGCATGAGGATTGAAAGCCGACTTGTGAACAACGCCCTTAGGGGGTCATACTACTATATCGAGGCTCGGTCGTTCGAGATGAAGAGGACCATTGGTAGGTGGATTCGGTGGAGAGGGTTGTACCAAAGCAGGAGGTAAATCGTCATCCTTCTCTTTAGATGGAGAATAATATTTGGCTCTAGTTGCAATTGCAACGTCGTTCTTCTTAGAATCACCAGTGCACATCAAAAAATATGATGTCGTAGAAGTAGATGGTTGGTCATGGATGACCAACTATGCCTGTTGTTGAGACGGGAAGGGTTGGGACAAGACTGCCGACGTAGATGGTTTGGGTGTTCCTTGAAGAAACTTAGTAACCTCGGCACGTCGTGGAAAATCCTTCGTGTAGTGATCGTCACCACAGATAAGGCAAGGGTATCAGGGTTTTTGCTTATCCCGATCTTCAACAGGGGTATTTTTAGGCTGTTCTGTTTGATTATTATTTTTTCCCTCCTTATTCTTGCCTCTCCCCTTTTTTGATTTTTTTTTACGAGTCGGGGTAGATTGAACGGCGTTCACCTCAGAAGTTTTACCGGTGGGAGCGGCAGGAGACGGAGAATTTTGAACATTAGAAGATGTAGATTTAGGGGTTGTACTTGAAACATAATGTGAGTGGGTATGGGTAGTACCAATCACACCATCAGTTGCATGTGAGGCAGCTGGAGCACTTGAAGTGATGGAAGTACCAGGACGAGGTAATTTAGGTAGCAAATCGTAAATCGTCCCCGTTTGCGAATAAACGAGATCCAAATATTGGGAACGACTTATAGCCTGATCTTATGTAACAACACCACCCATGGAAATATCTTTACCAATTTCGTTCACAAAGGATTTCGTGAACCATTCGGCCAGTAACTGATCAGGGAGTTCAAGTTTGATGAGACGACGTCTCCGTCTCCACTCATGTATATGATTCGAGATATGAGTGCCTTTAGTTTGTTTGAAGGAAGTAAAAATATCAGTCCCAGTATCATAACGGATCGGTAACTGGTAATGTGTAAGAAAATCCATAGCTAGGGTGTTAAAATCAAAGAAGAAACCTTGTGGCAATTCAATATACCACTTCGCAGCAGAATCAGTAAGAGTTCGTTGAAAAAGACGTAGATGGATAGAGTCATCCATTAAGGAGTTGGATGAACACCATAAGTGAAACGTCATAATGTGATTATTTGGGTCCTCTCCCACTTTTCCATCAAATTTTGGAATGTCCGATGGAAGCTTGGCTGGAATAACAGGCCATTGGGGAGAGTGACGAATAGGATCATTTAGAATCCTAGACAAATCCGGCAAATCCAAAGTAGCAAGAAAAGGTAACTGTCTATTCACCTGCATGTACTGGTGACTTTGGGGTGGAAGCCCTGTTGGAAACCCAGTAGAACTGTATGCAGTCTGCCCATATTGGGAAGACCCTGGCTGATTCGGTGTCGGTTGGTGAGGATAATAATTCCAAGGGTGGTATCCTTGAGTTTGAGTAGGGACCTGAGTTTGAGGATTGTGACTCTGCCCCCAAATAGGATTAGGTATACCTGGATAAGGTTGGCCCATAGTAGGGACAGTTTGTTGCCCCCAAGCATTTTGAGGAAAGTTTTGTAAAATTTGATTACAATACTAGGCCAATTCAGGAGGTATGTTTTGTCCAAAAGGTGAGATTGGTCCCCCTAGCGTAGATTGTGTTCCAACCAGAATTTGTGTAGAAATTGGATTATGTCCGGTAAGAGGAAATGGAATCGTACCACCTTGTCCACCAATGGGAATATGAAAGTTTGGTGCAACAGAGGGTATAGTGCCACTAGGATTAGGATTTCCAGAAGGAAATTGAGGGAGTGTCGGAATAAAACCGGGAATAGGGTGCCTAGGACCTGGAGAACCGGCTGGGGTTTGCGGAGGTGTTGGATTGGAAGGATTCAAAAAAGCATTCAACGCATGATAACCAGGAGGTAATGTCGGGTTGACATCAGGCATTCGCTGGGTATTGATAGGAGCAAGAGTAGCTGCAGTAATTCCGGTTGGGACACTCGTAGTATTCGCGAGATGGGCCATCTCAGGAGGGAGAACAAAAAGATAAGTGGTAGTCTCTGGTGTAGTTTCTGTCTCAGAAGATACTGGAGGGTTGATTTCATAGACTGTGGGTGACTCAGTACCAAAAAGGACTCGCCGGAAATCACCTGACCAAAAAGGATCTTGGCCTACTACACCGGGAGAAGGCCCAACAGTTGATTCAGAAGATGTAACAACGGCTTCGTTAGAAGAATTTAATCACACAACAGGTTGTTCACCACGACGAATGCGATAGTCCTCTCTAGTATTGGTAATTCGAAAATCTTCTAGAGAGTCAGTTCGTTCTACCTGTGGAGGTGGTGTAGTGACAACTGGAACGTCACTTGTTTCCCCGTGTGGTGGAGTAACCATTGGGACGTCAGTCTGATGGGGAGAACCCTCAGGTGTACCGGTAGGAGAGGGTTGAGAATCGTCTAGATTCTCTGGAGATAAACCTTGCATTCTACGTGAATGTCGTGGGGAAGAAATTGTAAACAAGTGACAAGCTCCACGAAGAAATTCTTAAGGTCAACTTCGAGAAACAAACAACATGCACTAGTAAACAAAAATCTAGGAAGCAATCACCAGGCAAACATGACCTTCTAATTTCGAAGCCACTAGTTGGTGATGAAATCCAACGTCGCAACAACGAGATGAGAAGGGGCGGGGCTAGGATGGAAAAGTTACGTTGACAACCTGCTTAATGGAATTACACCCTGGTGCAAGCTCCCACACATAATCGTGGGTATACCCTCCAAGGAGCCCGAGTGAGTTTGATCAACGTCAATTCCAGGTATCGTGAAGACTTTCCCCTTCACAGTCACCTTGGGTAAGAACCTAGAGAGATAGGCCACTAAGGTCACCACAAACAACAGTAAAACTTGGGGGGACAATTGTCGGTCTGATCCACACGCAAGGGCAGGGTATCTAGCCCGAAATCAACTCAAAGGCTTCCACTCATAATTGTGGGTATACCTCGGAGTGACCCCCATAATACGTGTAATCTCTACACTGATGTCAACAAAGCAGGGTGAGTAACTCTGCCAACACCAATGCGACCTAGTGCTTGACCCTTGTGTTAGAAGGGCTTCCCAGGACAATCTGTTGCCAATGGAATTTAACACTCCCTAACTCAAGAGGCTATTGTGTGTTTTGAGCTTTTGGAGAGTGTATCTCTCTTCCTACTCCAAAGCACTAGCCTAGCTAAATGTTGGTGTAAAAGAGCCCTAGAAAAGAGTTACTAGATAAATTTTAAGATTACGCAATGTTCTTAAGAGCTGTTGTTTACTCAAAGGTAACAGAAGTGAAACTCGCGTTGTATGACTCTGACCCAAACAATGCAAGAATGAAAATGAAAAATATCACTTTTCGTTCAATGAATCTTATGTATGGGAGAGAGAGAAAGTTTTCCAAATCAATCTCTGAACTATAATGCACAATTTCCATTTAAATTTCAAATGCAAAACAATCATTAATCAAATGAATATTCTCTATATGTCTTTTTCAATTCTTCAACAATCTCTAAAATTTGATTTTTCAATGTTTCCTAAAATACAAAAACAATTTCTTGAAAGAAAAACTTGTTGTTCACTTTCCAAGAATAACTCTCACTATGCTGATGAGAATAAAAAAATCAAACCAATGAACAAGCAAATAACAACCCAATCAACTCTTTCAATGGAAGCACAAATAAAGAGAAAACCAATGAGTCTTCTCAATGCAAACGAAAATGTTCTTTCAAACTCATAAGCAAACAAGAAAACCAAGCAATATTAACTTTCAACCAATCACTGGATCCCAACAAATCAAACACATTCAGAATCTGAAGTCAGAGAGAATGGTTTTGCCAGAAGAGTCGAGAAATGAAATTTAAGTCACAAAGGGCAAGAAAAGTCTTAAAACCCTAAAACTATTCAAGCATGAAAACTAAAGCAAGAGATATATCAATCACTGATCCAATAAACTCATAAGAGGTAATTCCACTGATCTGAGCAGTCAGAAAGACCAAAACTCAATTTCAAAAATTTTGAAAAGACTGTTCGCAAGCAAGGAATGTAACACAGTGTGAGAACCTATGATTCTTGCAGGCAACCTTGAAGCAAGGTGCGAACACCTCGCATTGAACCCTATGAGCAGGGTGCGAACCTGACCAGTTCTCGCAGGCTGCAGTTAAACGCAGTGCGAGAAGTCCTGAACATAAATTGTTTTTTGAAAATTGAAGTAAAATTACAAAAAGTTTCTGGACTCAGAAGGTCTAACAGGATATCTTGAAGACTCAGAGACTGATAGGACAGGAGAAAAATGAAACCAGAGCAAATGGCCATAAAAAAACACAAAAATTCACCAAGAAAATGGGATTGTTCCCCAGCGGAGTCGCCAATTTTGTTTCAGGATTAATCCATAACTGCGGACACAAACCGATCTCCCTAGATCCACCTGGATCTAGAACAAAATAGGATAGAATAATACTCTTTCCCTAGATTTAGACTATTGAATGAACTAGGAGGAAAGAATCATGAACATACCGTATGATCACTTCCTTGGGTCTTTGTTGTTCCATCTTCGCTCCAATGCTCTTGTGTCGTCCAGACCACAACAATACAAACCAATCGAAGTGAAAACAACTCAATATATTCAACAATTAATCTATACATATGATCAAGGAGTTATGTAATAAAGTGACATTAGCTTTATGGGAAAGGGACATATTACTGTATTAAATTGATAGAAAGCAAGGATTACAACCTGAGCCTTGATGTTGCAAACCTCCTTTCGATGGCTCCTAGCTATGACACACACACTTGCTCACTTGTATGAAGAAGATCAACCACTTTTGATAACTTTGCTGGAGTTCTTGGCTACTCAGCATCAGTCCTTCACACAGTCATTCACTAATTCTCCAATAAATCTCTTGCTAGTTTAATTCTAACCTTTTCCATGAGAATCCCCTTATTTTATAGGAGAGAATGAATTAGTTACTTGGATAGGAATGATCCCAAAATATCAGGAAATCCAGCATTTAGATAACCATTCGAATGGCATCTCATCCTTTTAAAAGATTCCCTTCTAGAAGCTTCGAGAATTCATCCTTTTCTCTTCTTTGGAAAGTGTTCACACCCTAGTAGCTAGGCACAGTGTGAACTTCTCGCACCCTGGCTTAAGGCAGCTTGCGAGAATCATGCATTCTCGCAGGAAAATGTATAGGAAAATGTAATGATGCTAGTATGCTCTTGATGAGAAAAGAGGATTCCCCAAGAGAATAACAACAGCATAAACTTGCAAATGAATTCCTTGAAAATGTAGTGCACTCATGGCTTTGTTTTATAGCACCACTTTGAGGTATTGTGTAACCATCTTATAGTGTGAAAAGGGGTTGTTTAGGGCATTTTTAGGTCTTTGACCAACCACCCAGTCGGATCCAGCCAAGATTTGGATGTCAAATCAACTTGGAAGTTGAACCAAAAGTGGGTGGGAGGCCGACCAATCTCATAAATGCGTCGTTCTCAGGTGTGCGCATGTGCGCTTTTCGTGTGTTTTTGGATGGCACATATGCATGTGCACCCTATGTAGTCATAGCACACCTTAATTTTATAAATAGTTGTATAGTTTTGGACCTATTGGAAATCCTTTTCTGGTAATTTTGGTCCATGGGTGAAATCATAACTGTTTGAAGATGCTGGATTCCAGTAACCATTTGCGGACAAAATTTCAGTGATAACACTATGTAACTTCGACGTTCGATGCTTTTGAATGCTCCAACACCTTTTCCTACCAAATTAATCTATCATTGAAACGATAGATCAGATGCCACATGTCGACATGATGAACGGATTAGATTTACTTCGCACTACACGACTTCATGAGAGTTTCTGTCTACTTCGCGCAAATTCCCCAAAGTCCTTCCTTCCCGAACCTTGCTTATCCATTGCCACATATCTGCCTTTCATCCAACGGCTAGGATCCCTTCACGGCTTCGAGATTTGGTGAGTTTCACCTTTCTACACTCCAAATCCTATGAATCATGGACTTCTGATTGAACTCATGGCTAACCACCATGCAAATTTCCCAGATCTAACGACCTGGAACGATCTCACTTCCTCCTGAAGAGCTCTCAATCGTTAATTTGAAAAACCTTAAAGGGATCCTCCCTTTTGAAGATTTCTCCCGCTAAATTTTGGAACTTGTCTTTCCTATGAACCCTTAACTCTTTAGAGGGTTATCTTCGACAGGTAGTCAAATTTTGGATTTGTTCACACCTTGCAACAAATATTCACACACACTTGTGTGAGCAATGTCTTGAGCTACTCTTGCTGAGCTTCTGATTCAAAAGACTCTGTCAACATGCGCCTTGTGGAAACTATGCACTCCTTACAAATAAAATCTGCATGTTATCTCTTCTGAGTAGCTGAGTTGAAACAGACTCTGTCAACGCACTCCTTGCGGAAAATATGCAGTCCTTGCATAAGCTCATGAACAGAAACAATTGAAACTTATCTAACCTCTCATAGATTCATACATTCAATAGTATAATGCATACATTCATGAAACAAAAAATAATAGAGAATATTTAAGCAACAACAAAACCACACATTGGATCAATATCCCTCTGTTATGTTCATTGAAATGTAAATGGATACAACTATGATAAACAACAACTAAATCACAACAATATCCTACTAATTTTCCGCAACCTCATTAGGGCGTACAATGCATCTACTTATACAAGATGGATCCTAGGGTTCCCTTTGACTATCTATCTTATCGAAGTAAAATCTTACAACTAATTAAGTCATGTTACAATAAATGTCTGTGACAGACAGATAAGGGTGAATGTTCCAAATCTACGTCAAAATTAATTTAACTAAAGGAAAACCTGATCTCTCTCGATCTTATGTGATTGTTCAGCCTCCAACCATTAAGGCTTCTTTGATTCCTCATTCATTTAGAAGATTTATGGGATACATCATCTTTTAAAATTCAAATTTAACTCAAAAGGAGTGCTAGGGTGTTGATCTTTCTCTCCACATGTGCTTTATTGACGATGCTCCTGCATCATACTCCACTATTGGGAAAATCATGAGCTCCTTCTCATGGCTCCCTATGCTATGTTGTTGAGAACCTCAAGGATCCCAAACCTGAAATTGGAGTTGTCCACTTGCTCCTTTGATTTGTTGCTCCTGCTGCTCTGTTTCTCCTGTAGCTTCTCTTCTGTATCATCCTTCTATGTTGACAGCTTCTTTTGTTGATCTCAGCATCAACTCTATGATTTCCTCTATGACTTCTTCCAGCCGATCTGTTGGTTAGCTTCTCCTTTTATGCATACTGGTTTGTTTCACTTCCTCCTTGTCAATGGGTAGATCAGGTAGATCAACCTGATCTCCCCTATTGTTTCCTTCTTATGTGGCCTTGATTTTCCACCTCACTCCAGATTTAGATTCTATAGCTTCCTTTTTGAGTTGTTGCTCAACTATCTCCTCTAATAGATTAACTTTTGTCATCTCTACTACTGGTATATCTCTAGCTTCCCCCAGCTACTCCTTAGACTGGTATGCTCCTCAATCTACTTCCAACCTAACCTGTTGGATGTGTTGACTCTGCGTTATCATCCTTCTGTCCAAGGCCTTCAGTTCTTCACACAGATCAGCGAAATCTATGTTTTTTTCTTCCTCTTCTACTTCAGAATCCAGTTCTGCAGTCATCTCCAGTTCAACTTCCTAGCTAAAATTTTTGAGCCACTCAATTGAATTCTCTTCCTCTTCTTCTTATGTGGCATACTTCAGTATATTCTCCTTATCCTCCATGACAGTCACAATTGTTTGTCTCTCTTCTGTTGCTATATTTGAACTCTGTTCACTAGCCTCTTCTCAGCTATGTGGCAGGCGTATCTCAATTCCCCCAATGATCAGAACACACTTTTGATCCTCCTCCTTCAACAAACCTTGTTGATATGAAATCCTATTTGAGTTCATCTATTCTCCCTTTCCCACCTGGAAAATTGGAGTTTCACTTCTTCCCTCCTGGCAGTCAATGAGATCAAATGATCTCATCTCTTTGCCCACTTGGAAATATAACTTTTCCCCACTAACCTCCTGGCAGTTCATGAGATCCTCTGATATATTCTCCTCCTCATCACTGAGGTTCTTTCCAATCTATGGTTCATCAATGTAAACAAATTTCTCCTCTGTGTCACTGATGGTTTCAACATCCCTCAGCCACCTCCTCAACTCTTGTTGTTGCCTTCTAGCAAACAACTTCGGGACATTCCATTTTTATTTCCTTTTCAGAAGCCATTTGTACCTCTAGTGTACCTTTGCCTCCTGTTGCATCTTCGATGTCGGCCTCTCCATTTTGGCTCTTATCTCCTTGATCTCCTTGTCCATATCTTCTTTTCTTTTCTTCTTGTGGTCGACTTGTCGACCTCTCCTATGGCTTTCAATAGCCATTTTCATTTTCATATCACCCTCCTAGCAAGTATGTGGATTACTTTGTAATCGGGAGCATCTCCAACTTATCCTACTGCCCACTTGGTTGTCCATTTCTGGTTGCATACATGCAACCATCATTCACAGAGAATCACACTTTGTCTCCTACTTCACCTGCTATCTATTGGAAAAGTTAGCTTCTGATACCAATTGATATTGTCAGATTGTTTCCTCCTTCCTTTTCCTGTTGTCTATAGACAAACATTTATCTCTGATACCACTTGATGGTATTATATCATCTTCGTTGTCTCCTTTTCCTACATAAATTAAATATGTGGCTCTAATACCACTTGATGCAGACCCCCCTTCACTCCTCAGGGTTACGCGACCACCTGGCCAATGATACTTAATTTCTTGAGCTATATTATCTCCTCGAGACCTTGCTGGCCCCAAATTGAATTAACACAGGCCCTTTTATA
This sequence comes from Picea engelmannii, assembly GCA_009831015.1. Taxonomy (NCBI): domain Eukaryota; kingdom Viridiplantae; phylum Streptophyta; class Pinopsida; order Pinales; family Pinaceae; genus Picea; species Picea engelmannii. Next base: position 265,772 of record ML779174.1, on the reverse strand, counting down.
CCCTTAGGTGCATGTTATATGGTACCCATAGGCCCCTTCCTAAGTGCTTTTCTGATTTTCAAATTCTTTTCCTCTAGCCCTTCTCCACATGTGACCTCGAGATATGACCCGGGGCTTAATATTTAGGGCACTACGTAACTTCAGTGTTCAGTTCTTTTGAATGCACCAATGCATTTTCCTCCCGATTCCTATATCGTCGAAATGATAGATCGGATGCCACGTGACCACAGGATCAACAACTTAGATTTACTTTGCACTTGACGACTTCACGAGAGTTTATGTCTTCTTAGCACAAATTCCCTGAAGTCCTTCCTTTCCGAACCTTTCTTATCTATCACCATGTGTTCACATTTCATCCAACAGCTCGGATCCCTTTGCGACTAATACAGGAGCATCGCTCCACCTCAGCAATGCGCCATCATTCCAGCACATTAGCGTGCATTTTAGAGGGGGAGAGGCATTAATCCTCCCATTTTTAAATTTGAAATATAACCCTATAAGGATTCATGTCGTAAGCTTGAGTGAAAACCAAGCCATATCTCTAAACAGAGAGAAGATAAGGTTGCCTTTAATGGCTGGCAGGTTGCTGGCTCTAGGTTCAATTCAAACTAGATGGCCATTTATGAAAAATTCAATGTAATAGATGAGGTTAGGTGAGAGAGGACGAGCTCGTAGAGCCCTCTTTTGTAAGTAGATCTAGCATCAGATTTCAAGGAGGAGAGTTAGGATACTTGAGAGAGAGAGATCTCGGGGGTAGAGAGATCTTAGAAGAAGCAGAAATCAGGATAGAGTTAGAATAGGAGAAAGAACCGAGACTCTGTCGCAATACAGTCTATGTACACATTTGTAAACAAACATTTGTCTTAATCTGAAGAAAAGTAGTTTTCCTTCACATGACCTATTTATGAATTATTTGTATTCTGTGAATGTTATCTGTGTGTTAATGTGTTGAATATGTATGATAGGTTTCATCTGCAGTCAGAAGATAAATTTCTTTATATTTGTTTGAGTTTGAAGTATCATTTTGTGTTCTTTAGGCTGTGCAAGGAGTGCACAACAGAACATTTGAATTTATGTAGAGAGCGCAAGGAATGCACATTTGAACTCTGCGGAGTCAGAAAAGAACGTGCTAGGAGGGCGTACCAGAGTAATAATAACTCAAGGAGGAACCTCAAGGTTACTTAATACATTAGAGGAGAAATTTGTGCAGAGACGGCACAGAGAGACAGATTTATTGAACACTATGTAAGGAATATCTTTGTGAGGTGTGTATCGAGCAAGGGGAATGCCAGGAGGGTGAGAAGTATTTATTTTCAAGAAATCCTTCTAATCTAAGTTTGACAAAATCCCAAAAATGCGAGTGTGTGGGAGGTCGAAATATTCGAGGAGATCAAGATCAAAAGGAATAACGCAAGGAGTGCATGGGTGATGGACTTATTATAAGTCCTAAATCACAAAAGAGATAACGTTCTCAGAAGTTTAAGCGAGACCCAACATATTCGGGTTCGTAGGAGAAAGTTCAAAGGTCGAGAGATTTGAACACTCTCAAAATATTCCAAGTCGGGAGAAGTCTAAAGCTCCAGAGGAGGAGAAACAATAACTGTCGGACTGGTTGTAAGGAGAAGCCTGGTCCATTGGATTAGTGCCTAGCAAACAAGGATAGCGCAGGAGAAGATAACAAACCCCATCCATTGGATCTGAGTGCAGAGGGTCAACGACCATTTGATCTGCATGAAAGTGCACAAGCCTTAACATTGTGTACACTCAGGAGATCGTACTTGTCAAATTCCTGAATTCCCAAAGAAAGTAGGGACCATCCATCATCAAAGGCAATAGGTGGCACAAGATCTGAGTTTTCGGGGGAAAGTAATATGGGAGAACCAAGTGCAGAGGAGTTGAAACTCTCGAACCCTAAAGAACCGAAGCTGATAGAGGTCGTCAGATCAAAGGGGAGACACGCGTCATTAGATTGTGTGTTTTGGGTGAAGACGCTCTGGGAGGAACAAGCACACAGAAGGTTGAAACACCCAAAGCTCGAAAATTCGAAGAGCCAAGAGCCATCGGTTTGCATAGGGACACTTGTCAATAGATCGTGAGCTCCAGGTAAGTTGTAGTAAGGGTTCAGTTGAGAACTTAGAACACCGAAGCCTGAAGAGCTGAAGTGAAGCTGGACTGTTAGATCTAGAAAGGACATGTGGCGAAAGATCGTGAAATCCGGGTGAAGTCACTCTGGGAGAACACGAAGGAGAAGGGGTTGATATCATCGAAGCCTGAACAACTGATGTGGATGAAAGTTGTTGATATGGGTTGGAAAGGTGTCACCAGATCATGAAATTCACAGGATTGCACTATGGAGTTTTTATGGAAAGAAGTCTCGAAAAGCTCTGAAGTGATGAAGGCTGAAATGATTAAGGGTCGTTGATCCCAAAGGAAAAACGCAGATCGTCAATCTGCGAAGGGACACATGGAGGACAAACATTCACTCTGTTAGAAATCCAATGGATAGTCATTGGATCAAGAGAGGACAGGTGTTAAAATATCCATCACTACAGGAGATTGCACTTCGAATATTTGTGCTTGTTGAGATTTGAAATCGCAAAAGGCCAAAGTCCTAGAAATGATGAGAGTCATCGATGTGAAGGTAGACACATGGTTTCAGATATAGAACTCCAGAGAAAAGTGGAGGATGAAAGGTCCAAAGACCCAAAGAAGGATCTCGACCGTTGATTGAGAAGGAGGTTGCAGGACCATAGATCTGAGTTGAAAGGTCAAACATCTGAGGTAGAAGCAGGGTCGTTGATTCGGCAGGATAGGTGCTAGCATATCATTAAATCCAGAAGATTGAAGTATGAAGGAAGGGAGGTTTGATATTTCAAACACCCAAAGTCCATAATAGTAAAGAGATATGGTCCATAGATTTGGAGAGGAAAGATATGAACCAACAACCCAAAGGTACCATCAAGATCAGGAGATCGATGGTCCCACAACATTTCAGGGATTGAAAGTGTGTGAGATTTAACAGGAAGTCACGTGGTCATGTGAGGACGGCATCCAAGGTCACATGCGAAGAACTAGCTTATCAAATGGAGCTTATGGAGGTTGAGAATCGAGATTCCTGAAGGACGGACTCATGGAGGAGACACTGGCCATAGATTCAAGGAGCCATATGGCAGAAAATATTCCACTCAGGGAGATTGCCATATAGAGGTGAGAGAATTTTGAAATTCAAAAATCCTGAAGCCCGAAATTCAAAATAAATGACAGTTGTTGATCTAGAGGGGAGTTACAAGGGGATAGATCACAGTGATCTAAGATTGTGTGTAGGAGACAGAGAAGGATATTCTCTAGCATACATTGATCGCAGGCCACACCAATGGAGCAGAGATCGATGAACGACAAGGATTGCAGGGATAGAACTTGCACGGAGGATAATTATTCTAGAGCGGGCCGCAATTGGAACCACAGTATTTGTAAATGGATACGTGGCAGCACGAGAAGGATTGTTGGGTGAAAAGCGGGTTGGTTTGAAACCACTCTTACCCATACCCGCAAACGTGCATTAGTGAAAGGACATGACCTAGGGTCGTATGAAGGAGGGGATAATGCCAAAGGGGCTTACGCCTGCAACTAGTGTTTTGGGAACGCGTGGAAACTAGCCCACGAGTCTGTCAGGACTTGCACAAAGGAGAAAAAGTGGCCTATGCATAATCAATCCCTAGGCCTGAAGAGTCAATCCGACTTGAAAAACAAAATGATCCTTGACCGAGAGGTCAAAAAAACCCAAGGAGGGAAGGGGGGTTGCATTAGGTGGTATGAGAGCTTGAATTTGCATCTGTAGATTTCAGGCAAAAGAGAAAGAGGGGGAGGCCGTTATTTTTTTTGCAGATAGAAGGAAAATGGTGAGACAGTGAAAGGGATAACCCAATAACATAAAGTGGTATCAGAAGTTAAAGATTATCTGTAGACGACCGGTGAAGGAAAGAAAAGTATTGATGCTTTGTGAGAAAGTTGTTGCACGTGCACAAAAACAAATATTTAAACAACCAGATGAGTTGTAAGAGAAGATGGAGATGCTCTCGGGTGTAGAGTAATCCATAGACTTTCCAGGAGGGAAGGTAGAAGGTAGAAATGGCTACTGAAGGCCATGAGCATGGTCGAAGAGAAGGCCAAAAGAATAAATGAAATCCAGAGATGGATATGGATCTCGTTGAAATAAGAGCGAGGATGGAGAAACTAATGTTAAAAATGCAACGATATTCTAAAGCGCATTAGGTATATGAGTGGCCCATGAAGAAGAAGGTGAAGTGGCTAGTCGAGAGATTATTGGTCAGAGAACAACAACAACTATTAAAGAGGTGGATGAGGTATGTCGAAAGCCTTAAAGATGAAGAGGAAGTGGTTCACATCTATGAGCCAGAAGTTGGGAGACACCTCAGTGATGAGGAGGAGGTGAGATCAGATGAACATCTCATAAACTGCTATGTGGGCAGAAGAGAAGTCCCAAATTGTCAGGTGGGCAGGGGGAAAGAGATGAGATTGTCTGAGAGTCTCACAGACTCTATTGAGAGTTCATATCAGCAAGGAGTCCTGATGGATGAATATTCATATGGATTTACAGACCATGTGAATGAAGATGATGAGAAGTTAAATATTCTCACCATCCAATGGGAGGATTAGAGGAGCATTCTGATCATTGGGGAAATTTGGATATTCCAACCAGATATCCCAGTTGAGGTCAGAGAATGTGAAGAAGGATACCCAACGGTGACTTTCATGATGAAAGAGAATATATCAGAAATTTTCCAAGGAGAAGAGGAATACATGGAGCAGACATTGATGTCTACCCCATCATAAGGAGAAGAGAATTAAGAGGAATGGCTCAAAATTTTCAGCTAGGAAGATGAAACAGAGATGAATATAGCATTGGAGCCTACAGTAGAAGATGGAGAAGAAAACAATGTGGATTTTTTTGATCTATATGTAGAATTGGCATCTCTAGAAAGAATATTAATGGTGCAAAGCTTGCACATCCGACAGGTCAAGTTGGAAGAAGATGGAGGAGCATACTAGCCAGAAGAACGGTTGGAGGGAGTTGGAGATATTCCACCACAAGAGGAGCTAACATATGATAATATTTCAAAGGAGGAAATTGAGCAACATCTCAATGATGAGATAGGAGAGTGGAAAGCTAAAGCCACAAGTGAAGAAAATGATATGGGGGGTCAATATGATCTACCCACTGGTAAGGAAGAGTTGCAGCTGAGAAGACTACATAAGAAGAGCCAGCCACTGGACCAGCTGGACAGAGTGATATAAGATATCAAGAAGATGATGTGGGGGTTAGTGCAGTTAGAAAAGGGGAGTTGAACAGAGGAGATCCCGCCATAGCAGCAGGGAAGAAACTGAAAAAGAAGAAGCAGCAACAACATTGACATAGTTGGAGAGGAGCAGGGGGATAACTCTAAGGAAGAGTTTGGGATCTAGGAGGATTTCAACACTGAATAAGAGGAGCTCATGAGTGAGAGATCATGTTTTTCAAAGCAATGGAGTATGATGCAGGAACATCCCTCCACCTCTGCACCGCAACACCATTCCAACACATTAGTGCGCATTCCAGAGAGGGAGAGGCATTAATCCTCCCATTTTTAAATTTTAAATATAACCCTATATGGATTCATGTTGTAAGATTGAGTGAAAACTAAACCATATCTCTGAACAGATAGAAGATAAGGTCACCTTTAATGGCTCATAGGTTGATGGATCTAGGTTCAATGTAATAGATGAGGTTAGGTGAGAGAGGACGAGCTCATAGAGCCCTCTTTTGTAAGGAGATTTGGAATCAAATTTCAAGGAGGAGAGTTAGGAGACTTGAGAGAGAGATATATCAAGGGTAGAGAAGTCTTAGAAGAAGCAGAACTCAGGATAGAGTTAGAATATGAGAAAGAGATGAGACTCTGTCGTAGTCCAATCTATGTACACATTTGTAAACATACATTTATCTTAATACAAAGAAAAGCAGTTTTTCCTGCTCATGTTGTGTTTATGAATTATCTGTATTCTTTGAATGTTATATGTGTGTTAATGTGTTGTAGATGTATGATAGGTTTCATCTGCAGTCGGAAGATAAATTTCTTTATCTTTGTTTGAGTTTGAAGTATCATTCTGTGTTCTTTAGGCTGTGCAAGGAGTGCACAATAGAACATTTGAAGTTTTTTAGCCAACACAAGGAATGCGCATCTAAACTCTATGGAGTCAAGAAAGAACATGCTAGGAGGGTGCACGAGAATGATAATAAATCAAGGAGGAACCTCAATGTTACTGAATACCTTAGAGGAGGAATCTGTGCAGAGAGGGAACAGAGAGATAGAGTTATTGAACACTCTGTAAGGAAGAGCTCTGCAAGGTGTGTATCAAGCAAGGGGAATGATAGGAGGGTGATAAGTATTTATTTTCAAGAAATCCTTCGAATCTGAGTTTGATGAAATCCTAAAAACTGAAGGAGTGTGTGGGAGGTCGAAATATTTGAGGAGATCCAGCTTAGAAGGAATAACGCAAGGTGTGTGTTGGTGACAGAATTATTCTAAGTCCTAAAGCTCAGAAGAGATAACTCTCTTAGAAGCATAAGCGAGACCCAAATTAGTCAGGTTCGCAGGAGAAATTTCAAAGGCCGAGAGTTTTGAGCACTCTCGAAATATTCCAAGTCGAGAGAATTTTAAATCTCAAGAGGAGGAGAAGTAGTAACCGTCGGACTGGTTGTAAGGAGAATCCTGGTCTGTTGGTTCAGTGCCTAGAGAACAAGGATAGCACAGAAGAAGAGAACAAATCCCATCCATTGGATATGAGCGAAGAGGGTCAACAGTCATTGGATTCAGACGGAAGTGCATGAGCCTTAATGTTGTGTACACTCAGGAGATCGAACTTGTCAAAGTCCTGAAGTCCCAAAGCGAGTAGGGACTGTCCATCATCAAAGGAAACAAGTGGCACAACATCTGATCATTTTTTATCCATTTGTTGTTGCATACATGCAACCATCATTCACAGAGAATCACACTTTGTCTCCTACTTCACCTGCTATCTATTGGAAAAGTTAGCTTCTGATACCATTTGATATTGTCAGACTGTTTCCTCCTTCCTTTGCTTGTTGTCTATAGACAAACATTTATCTCTGATACCACTTAATGGTATTATATCATCTTCGTTGTCTCCTTTTCCTACATAAATTAAATATGTGGCTCTAATACCACTTGATGCAGATCCCCCTTCACTCCTCAGGGTTACGTGACCACATGGTTAAGGATATTTAATTCCCTAAGCTGTATTATCTCCTGGAGACCTTGCTGGCCCCTAATTGAAATAACACAGGCCCTTTTATACCCTTAGGTGCATGTCATATGGTACCCACATGCCCCTTCCTAAGTGCTTTTCTAATTTTCAAATTCTTTTCCTCTATCCCTTCTCCACATGTGACCTCGGGCTATGACCCGGGGCTTAATATTTAGGGCACTACGTAACTTCATTGTTTAGCGCTTTTGAATGCTCCAACGTATTTTCCTCCCGAGTACTATATCGTAGAAATGATAGATCGGATGCCACATGACCGCACGATCAACAACTTAGATTTAATTTGCACTTGACGACTTCACGAGAGTTTATGTCTTCTTAGCACGAATTCCATGAATTCCTTCCTTTCCGAAGCTTTCTTATCTATCACCATGTATTCACATTTCATCCAATAGCTAGGATCCCTTTGCGGCTAATATAGGAGCATCGCTCCACCTCAGCAACGCACCATCATTCCAGCACATTAGCGTACATTTCAGAGAGGGAGAGGCATTAATCCTCCCATTTTTAAATTTGAAATATAACCCTATATAGATTCATTTCATAAGCTTGAGTGAAAACTAAGCCATATCTCTAAACAGAGAGAAGATAAGGTTTCCTTTAATGGCTGGTAGGTTTCTAGCTCTAGGTTCAATTCAAACTAGATGACCAATTATGAAAAAATCAATGTAATAGATGAGGTTAGGTGAGAGAGGATGAGCTCGTAGAGCACTCTTTTGTAAGGAGAACTGGCATCATATTTCAAGGAGGAGATTTAGGATACTTGAGAGAGAGAGATCTCGAGGGTAGAGAGGTCTTAGAAGAAGTAGAAATCATGATAGAGTTAGAATAGGAGAAAGAACCGAGACTCTGTCGCAGTCCAGTCTATGTACACATTTGTAAACAGACATTCGTCTTAATATGAAGAAAATAAATTTTCCTTCACACGACCTGTTTATGAATTATCTGTATTCTGTGAATGTTATCTATGTGTTAATGTGTTGTATATGTATGATAGGTTTCATCTGCAGTCAGAAGATAAATTTCTTTGTAATTTTTTGAGTTTGAAGTATCATTTTGTTTTATTTAGGCTGTGCAAGGAGTGCACAACAGAACATTTGAATTTATGTAGCGAGCGCAAGGAATGCACATCTGAACTCTGCGGAGTCAGAAAAGAACGTGCTAGGAGGGCGCACCAGAGTGATAATAACTCAAGGAGGAACCTCAAGGTTACTTAATACCTTAGAGGAAGAATTTGTTCAGAGAAGGCACTGAGAGACAAATTTACTGAACAATCTGTAAGGAAGATCTCTGCAAGGTGTGTATCGAGCAAGGGGAATGCCAGGAGGGCGAGAAGTATTTCTTTTCAAGAAATCCTTCTAATCTAAGTTTGACGAAATCCCAAAAAAGAAAGAAGTGTGTGGGAGGTCGAAATCTTCGAGGAGATCAAGATCAGAAGGAATAACGCAAGGAGTGCATGGGTGATGGATTTATTATAGGTCCTAAATCTCAAAAGAGATAACGCTCTCAGAAGTTTAAGCGAGACCCAGGATAGTCAGGTTCGCAGGAGAAAGTTCAAAGGTCGAGATATTTGAACACTCTCCAAATATTCCTAGTCGGGAGAAATCTAAATCTCAGGAGGAGGAGAAAAAATCACTATCGGACTGGTTGCAAGGAGAAGCCTGGTCCATTGGATCAGTGCCTAGTGAACAAGGATAGTGCAGGAGAAGATAAAAAACCCCATCCGTTGGATTTGAGTGTAGAGGGTCAACGACCATAGGATCCGAATGAAAGTGCACAAGCCTTAACATTGTGTACACTCAAGAGATTAGACTTGTCAAATTCCTGAAGTCCCGAAGCAAGTAGGGACCATCCATCATCAAAGGAAATAGGTGGCACAAGATCTGAGTTTTCGGGGGAAAGTAACCTGGGAGAACCAAGTGCACAGGAGTTGAAACTCCCGAACCCCGAAGAACTGAAGCGGATAGAGGCCATTAGATCAAAGGGGAGACATGCATCAATAGATCGTGTGTTTCGGGTGAAGACGCTCTGGGAGGAACAAGCACACAAAAGGTTGAAACACCCAAAGCCCAAAAATTCAAAGAGACGAGAGCCATCGATTTGCATAGGGACACTTGTCAATAGATCGTGAGCTTCAAGTAAGTTGTAGTAAGGTTTTAGTTGAGAACTCAGAACACCGAAGCCTGAAGAGCCGAAGTGAAGTTGGATTGTTAGATCTATAAAGGACATGTGGTGAAATATCGTGAACTCCGTGTGAAGTCACTTCGGGAGAACACGAAGGAGAAGGGTTTGAGCTTATCAAAGCCCGAACAACTGAAGTGGATGAAAGTTGTTGATATGGGTTGGAAAGGTGTCACTAGATCGTGAAATTCAGAGGATTGCACTTTGGGGTTTTTATGGAAAGAATTCTCGAAAAGTTCTAAAGTGACGAAGGCCGAAATGATTAAGGGTCATTGATCCCAAAGGAAGAACGTAGATCGTCAATCTACGAAGGGACACATGGTGGACAAAGATTCACTCCATTAGAAATCCATTGGATAGTTGTTGGATCAAGAGAGGACAGGTGTCAAAATATCCAACACTCCAGGAGATTGTACTTCGAATATTTGTGGTTGTTGAGATTTGAAATCGTCAAAGTCCAAAGTCCCAGAAATGACGAGAGTCATCGATGTGAAGGTAGACACATGGTGTCAGATATAGAACTTCGAAGAAAAGTGGAGGATGAAAGGTCCAAAGACCCGAAGAAGGATCTCGACCGTTGATTGAGAAGGAGGTTGTAGGACCATAGATCTGGGTTGAAAGTTCAAACATCTGAGGTAGAATAAGGGTTGTTGATTTAGCAGGACATGTTCTAGTATATCATTAACTTCAGAACACTGAAGTACGAAGGAAGGGAGATTTGATATTTCAAACACCCGAAGTCCATAATAGCAAAGAGATCTGATCCATAGATTTGGAGAGGAAAGATATGAACCATCAACCCAAAGGTACCATCAATATCGAGAGATCGATGGTCCCACAACATTTCGAGGATTGAAGGTGTGTGAGATTTAATAGGAATTCATGTGGTCATGTGAGGACGACGTCCAAGGTCGCTTGCGAAGAAGGAGCTTATCATAGGGAGCTTGTGGAGGTTGAGAATTGAGATTCCTGAAGGCCAAACTCATGGAGGAGACACTGGCCATAGATTCAAGGAGCCAGATGGCAGCAAATATTTCATTCAGGGAGATTTCCATATAGAGGTGAGAGAAGTTTGAAATTCAAAACTCCTGAAGCTCGAAAGTCAAAATAAACGACAGTTGTTGATGTAGAGGGGAGTTACATGGCGATAGATCACGGTGATCTCAGATTGTGTGTAGGAGATGGAGAAGGATATTCTCTAGCAGACGTTGATCGCAGGCCACACCAATGGAGTGGAGATCGATGAACGACATGGATTGCAGGGCCATAACTTGCACGGAGGATAATTATTCCAGAGCGGGCCACAATTGGAACCATAGTATTTGTAAATGGATACGTGGCAACACGAGAAGGATTTTTGGGTGAAAACGGGTTGGTTTGAAACCACTGTTACCCATACCTACAAATGTGCATTAGTGCAAGGACATGACCCAGGGTCGTATGAAGGAGGGGATAATGACAAAGGGGCTTACGCCTGCAACTAGTGTTTTGGGAGCGCCTGGAAATTAGTCCACGAGTCTGTCAGGACTTGCACATAGGAGAAAAAGTGGCTTGTGCATGATTCATTTGGGTTTAATCAGGAGACTGAAGAGTCAATCCAACTCGAAAAACAAAATGATCCTTGACCGGGAGGTCAAAAAAAACCAGGGAGGGAAGGGGGGCTGCATCAGGTGGTATGAGAGCTTGAATTTTCATTTGTAGATTTCAGGCAAAAGAGAAAGAGGGGGAGGCCGTTATTTTTTTTGCAGATAGAAGGAAAATGGTGAGACAATGAAAGGGATAATCCAATAACATAAAGTGGTATCAGAAGTTAAAGTTTTCCTGTAGACGACCGGTGAAGGAAAGCAGAGTATTGATGCTCTGTGAGAAATTTGTTGCACGTGCACAAAAACAAAAATTTAAACAACGAGATGAGTTGTAAGAGAAGATGGAGATGCTCTCGGGTGTAGAGTAATCCATAGGCTTTCCAGGAGGGAAGTTAGAAGGTAGAAATGGCTACTGAAGGCCATAAGAAAGGTCAAAGACAAGGCCGCAAGAAGAAATGCAATGCAGAGATGGATCTGGAGCTCATTGTAATAAGAGTGAGGATGGAGAAGCTAATGTTAAAAATGCAGTGATATTCTAAGGCACATTAGGTATATGAGTGGCCCATGAAGAAGAAGGTGAAGTGGCCAGTCGAGAGATTGTTGGCAAGAGAACAAAAACAACTATTAAAGAGGTGGTTGAGGTATGTCAAAAGCCTAAAAGATGAAGAGGAAGTGGTTCACATCTGTGAGCCAGAAGTTGGGAGACACCTCAATGATGAGGAGGAGGTGAGATCAGATGAACATCTCATAAACTGCTATGTGGGCAGAAGAGAAGTCCCAAATTGTCAGGTGGGCAGGGGGAAAGAGATGAGACTATCTCAGAGTCTCACAGACTCTGTTGAGAGTTCATATCAACAAGGAGTGCTGATGGATGAATATTCATGTGGATTTACAGACCATGTGAATGAAGATGATGAGAAGTTAAATATTCTCACCATCCAATGGGAGGATTAGAGGAGCATTCTAATCATTGGGGAAATTTGGATATTCCAACCAGATAGCCCAGTTGAGGCCAGAGCATGTGAAGAAGGATAGCCAATGATGACTATCATGATGAAAGAGAATATATCATAAATTTCCCAAGAAGAAGAGGAATACATGGAGCAGACATTGATGTCTACCCCAATAGAAGGAGAAGAGCATTAAGAAGAATGGCTCAAAATTTTTAGCCAGGAAGCTGAAACAGAGATGACTATAGCATTGGAGCCTACAGTAGAAGATGAAGAAGCAAACAGTGTGGATTTTTCTGATCTGTATGCAAAATTGGAAGCCCTAGAAAGAATATTAATGGTGCAAAGCTTGCACATCCGACAGGTCAAGTTGGAAGAAGATGGAGGAGCATACTAGCCAAAGGAACGGTTGGAGGGAGTTGGAGATATGCCAGCCCAAGAGCAGCTAACATAAGATAATACTTCAAAGGAGGAAATTGAGCAGCATCTGAATGATGAGATAGGAGAGTGGAAAGCTAAAGAAACAAGAGAAGAAAATGATATGGGGGGTCAATATGATCTACCCACTGGTAAGGAAGAGTTGCAGCCGAGAAGACTACATAAGAAGAGCCAGCCACTGGAGAAGCTAGATAGATTGATATAAGAGACCAGGAAGATGATGTGGGGGTCAGTGCAGATAGAAAAGGGGAGATGAACAAAGGATATATTTCCATAGTAGCAAGGAATAAATAGAATAAGAAGAAGCAGCAACAACAATGACATAGTTGGAGAGGAGCATGGGGACAACTCTAAGGAAGAGTTTGGGATCCAGGAGGATTTCAACACTGGAGAAGAGGAGCTCATGAGTGAGAGATCATGTTTTTAAAAGCAATGGAGTATGATGCAGGAACATCGCTCCACCTCAACAATGCACCAACATTCCAGCACATCAACGCGCATTCCAGACAGGGAGAGGAATTAATCCTCCCATTTTTAAATTTTAAATATAACCCTATATGGATTCATGTTGTAATATTGAGTGAAAACCAAACCATATCTCTGAACAAACAGAAGATAAGGTCACCTTTAATGGCTCATAGGTTGATGTATCTAGGTTCAATTCAGACTAGATGGCCATTTATGAAAACTTCAATGTAATAGATGAGGTTAGGTGAGAGAGGACGAGCTCGTAGAGCCCTCTTTTGTAAGGAGATATGGAATCGAATTTCAAGGAGGAGAGTTAGGAGACTTGAGAGAGAGATATATTGAGGGTAGAGAAGTCTTAGAAGAAGAAGAACTCAGGATAGAGTTAGAATATGAGAAAGAGTTGAGACTCTGTCGTAGTCCAGTCTATATACACATTTGTAAACAGACATTTATCCTAATACAAAGAAAAGAAGTTTTTCTTGCTCATGTTTTGTTTATGAATTATTTGTATTCTTTGAATGTTATATGCGTGTTAATGTGTTGTATATGTATGATAGGTTTCATCTACAGTCGGAAGATAAATTTCTTTATCTTTGTTTGAGTTTGAAGTATCATTCTGTGTTCTTTAGGCTGTGCAAGGAGTTTATAATAGAACATTTGAAGTTTTTTAGCCAGCACAAGGAATTCGCATCTAAACTCTATGGAGTCAGGAAAGAACATGCTAGGAGGGTGCATGAGAGTGATAAGAAATCAAGGAGGAAACTCAAGTTTATTGAACACCTTAGAGGAGGAATATGTGTAGAGAGGGCACAAAGAGATAGCGTTATTGAACACTCTGTAAGGAAGAGCTCTGCAAGGTGTGTATCGAGCAAGGGGAACGCTAGGAGGGCGAGAAGCATTCATTTTCAAGAAATCCTTCGAATATGAGTTTGATGAAATCCTAAAAACTCAAGGAGTGTGTGGGAGGTCGAAATATTTGAGGAGATCCAACTCAGAAGGAATAACGCAAGGTGTGTGTGGGTGACAAAATTATTCTAAGTCCTAAATCTCAGAAGAGATAATGCTCTTAGAAGCATAAGCAAAACCCAAGATAGTCGGGTTTGCAGGAGAAATTTCAAAGGCCGAGAGTTTTGAGCACTCTTGAAAGATTCCAAGTCGACAGAATTCTAAAGCTCAAGAGGAGGAGAAACAGTAACCGTTGGACTGGTTGTAAGGATAATGTTGGTCCGTTGGATTAGTTCCTAGCGAACAAGGATAGCACAGGAGAAGAGAAAATACCCCATCCATTGGATCTGAGCGAAGAGGGTCAACAGTCGTTGGATTCAGACGGAAGTGCATGAGCCTTAATGTTGTGTACACTCAAGAGATCGGACTTGTCAAAGTCCTCAAGTCCCAAAGAGAGTAGGGACCATCTATCATCAAAGGAAACAGGTGCCACAACATCTGATCATTTGTTGTCCATTTGTTGTTGTATACATGCAACCATCATTCACAGAGAATCACACTTTGTCTCCTACTTCACCTGTTATCTACTGGAAAAGTTAGCTTCTAATACCATTTGATATTGTCAGACTGTTTCCTCCTTCCTTTTCCTGTTTTCTATAGACAAACATTTATCTCTGATACCACTTGATGGTATTATATCATCTTCGTTGTCTGCTTTTCCTACACAAATTAAATATGTGGCTCTAATACCACTTGATGCATACCCCCCTTCACTCCTCAGGGTTACGTGACCACTTGGTCAAGGATAGTTAATTCACTAAGTTGTATTAGCTCCTCGAGACCTTGCTGGCCCCAAATTGAATTAACAAGGGCTCTTTTATACCCTTACATGCATGTCATATGGTACCCACAGGCCCCTTCCTAAGTGATTTTCTAATTTTCAAATTCTTTTCCTCTAGCCCTTCTCCACATGTGACCTTGGGCTATGACCCGAAGCTTAGTATTTAGGGCACTATGTAACTTCAGTGTTCAGCACTTTTGAATTCTCCAACGCATTTTCCTCCTGAGTACTATATCGTCGAAATGATAGATAGGATGCCACGTGACCGCACGATAAAAAACTTAGATTTACTTTGCACTTGACGACTTCACGAGATTTTATGTCTTCTTAGCACAAATTCTCTGAAGTCCTTCCTTTCCGAACCTTTATTATCTATCGCGATGTATTCACATTTCATCCAATAGCTAGGATCCCTTTGCGGCTGATACAAGAGCATTGCTCCACCTCAACAATGCGCCATCATTCCAGCACATTAGCATGCATTTCAAAGAGGGAGAGGCATTAATCCTCCCATTTTTAAATTTGAAATATAACCCTATACGGATTCATTTCGTAAGTTGAGTGAAAACCAAGCCATATCTCTAAACAAATAGAAGATAAGGTTTCCTTTAATGGATGGCAGGTTGCTGGATCTAGGTTCAATTCAAACTAGATGGCCATTTATGAAAAATTCAATGTAATAGATGAGGTTAGGTGAGAGAGGACGAGCTCATATAGCCCTCTTTTGTAAGGAGATCTGGCATCAGATTTCAAGGAGGAGAGTTAGGATACTTGAGAGAGAGATATCTTGGGGGTAGAGACGTCTTAGAAGAACCAGAAATTAGGATAGAGTTAGAATAGGAGAAAGAACCGAGAATTTGTCGCAGTCCAGTCTATGTACACATTTGTAAACAGACATTCGTCTTAATATGAAGAAAAGCATTTTTCCTTCACATGACCTGTTTATGAATTATCTGTATTCTGTGAATGTTATCTGTGTGTGAATGTGTTGTATATGTATGATAGGTTTCATATGCAGTCAGAAGATAAATTTCTTTATATTTGTTTGAGTTTGAAGTATCATTTTGTGTTCTTTAGGCTGTGCAAGGAGTGCACAACAGAACATTTGAATTTATGTAGTGAGTGCAAGGAATGCACATCTGAACTCTATGGAGTCAGAAAAGAACATGCTAGGAGGACGCACCAGAGTGATAATAACTCAAGGAGGAACCTCAAGGTTACTTAATACCTTAGAGGAAGAATTTGTGCAGAGAAGGAACAGAGAGACATATTTACTGAACACTCTGTAAGGAAGAGCTCTTCAAGGTGTGTATCGAGCAAGGGGAATGCCAGGAGGGCGAGAAGTATTTCTTTTCAAGAAATCCTCATAATCTAAGTTTGACAAAATCCCAAAAATGCGAGTATGTGGGAGGTCGAAATCTTCGAGGAGATCAACATCAAAAGGAATAACGCAAGGAGTGCATGGGTGATGGACGTATTATAAGTCCTAAATATCAAAAGAGATAACAATCTTAGAAGTTTAAGCAAGACCCAGGATAGTCGAGTTCTTAGGAGAAAGTTCAAAGGTCGAGAGATTTGAACACTCTCGAAACCTTCCAAGTCGGGAGAAGTCTAAAGCTCAGGAGGATGAGAATCAATAACTATCAGACTGGTTGTAAGGAGAAGCCTAGTCCGTTGGACCAGTGCCTAGCGAACAAGGATAGCGCAAGAGAAGATAAAAAACCCCATCCATTGGATCTAAGTGCAGAGGGTCAACACCCATTGGATCTAGACGAAAGTGCACAAGGCTTAACATTGTGTACACTCAGGAGATCGGACTTGTCAAATTCCTAAAGTCTCGAAGCAAGTAGGGACCATCCATCATCAAAGGAAATAGGTGGCACAAGATTTGAGTTTTTGGGGGAAGGTAATTTGGGAGAACCAAGTTCACAGGAGTTGAAACTCCCGATTCCTGAAGAACCGAAGCAGATAGAGGTTGTCATATCAAAGGGGAGACACGCGTCAATAGATTGTGTGTTTCGGGTGAAAACGCTTCGGGAGGAACAAGCACACAAAAGGTTGAAACACCCAAAGCCCGAAAATTCAAAGAGCCGAGAGCCATCGATTTGCATAGGGACACTTGTTAATAGATCGTGAGCTCCAGGTAAGTTGTAGTAAGTGTTTATTTGAGAACTCAGAACACCGAAGCCCGAATAGCCGAAGTGAAGCTAGACTGTTAGATCTAGAAAGGATATGTGGTGAAAGATCGTGAACTCTGGGTGAAGTCACTCTGGGAGAACACGAAGGAGAAGGGATTGAGATCATCGAAGCCCAAAAAATTGAAGTGGATGAAAGTTGTTGATATGGGTTGGAAAGGTGTCACCAGATTGTGAAATTCAGAGGATTGCACTCTGGGGTTTTTCTGGAAAGAAGTCTCAGGAAGTTTCCAAGTGCCGAAGGCCGAAATGATTAAGGGCCATTGATCCCAAAGAAAGAATGCAGATCGTCAATCTGCGAAGGGACACATGGTGGACAAAGATTCACTCCATTAGAAATCCATTGGATAGTCGTTGGATCAAGAGAGGACAGGTGTCAAAATTGTTACACGTCAAAATTTCTCAGCTGGATAACTGTCTCATTGTCCCTATCAATCGTCGTAAGTTTCACATCTTCCTTACAACTTTCGCAAGTGTCGCAAGTTAGTCGCTAGTGTCGCAAACGATGTTCAGGCATAATGCCATGATAATGACACTCAGGAGGCACTTATCACATCTCACATGACTGATTTGAAGGAGGAGAACTGGTTTATTGGAGTAAAATAACTCTTGACACCTGAAAGAAACCCTGAAACAAAGGTTTGGAGGGGGAACGCTCCCCGACTTCAGCTGCAAAAGTGTTGGCGCTCCCCTATAATGTTTCAGGGAGCGTTATAACACTGCCCAACCCCTTTTGGAGGAGCGATGCTCATCTTGAGAGCGTTGGCGCTTCCCCAAAGCTTACCAAGGAGCGCTACAATGCTCTGATGCCCTTTCTGAGGGAGCGCTCCCTAATCTGGGTCAGTTGTTGGTCCGTTGAGGAGAATAAGGGGAGGATAATTCGAGATTAGGAGATAGTTGTGCTCGAATTCTTGTTTTCATCAAGAGATCCCTGATCTAAGGAGAAGGTTCCCAACTTGTTCTAAAGATAACTCAAGAGGTTAAGCTCCTCTTAACCTATATAAACAGGCTCTATGATGGTGGAAAGGGGGAAGAATTGAACATATGAAACTTATGATCTTGGAGGAAACTTATAGTCAGCCAAAAAAGAGTGATCGGTGAAGCTGCTGTTATCCAGGTTGTGGATCTTTCAGGCAAGGGTTAGACGAAGGGGACTTGACGAAGCTGTCGCATTCGCATATACGATTGTAAGCACTGCTGTCGTTATTCTCATTAATATGACACACTTGGTCTGTTTCTTTCTAGTTTGTGTCTGATATTACATGAACTTATCATTTATTGATAGATTTGAAAGGAAGTCAGTGTCCACGTTAAGCATTTTTCTGTCTAGGGTTAAGGTCAAGCTCTAGAGGTGATCTACCTGTCCACAGGGAGATTTTCCTACAACAGAAACTGGCGACTCCGTTGGGGAGATAGCCTCAAATCGAAACCTCTTGTTTGTATTTTTCTCCTCATTGACCTTGTTCTGTCCCTTGATTGTTTCAGACCTAGTTCACCCCTCTTTGATTAGTTTCATGAGCTGATTGGCTCCTTACCTTATCACATTCAGCATACTTGTCAAGCTTGAATCTCAATTTTTGAAATTTTTTGACATTTCTGGGGCTTTTAGACCCTGGCGCCCCTGTCCTAGTGTTAACAGAGCACCAGCGCTCCTAAAGGATTTGCACAGAGCACTATAATGCTCCTTTCCCTTGGCAACAGAGCGCCAGCCTCCTTTTGGCCCAAAAACCCTCCAGAACTGCCTTTTTCAGGGTTTGCCTCTGTGTCTCTTTGGCTGAGTGATCTTGTGAGTCAATTGTTATTCCTTTTCAGCCTTGACATCTGTCTTTTTGAAGGATAAATACCTTGTTGATTGGATCTTGTAGCCTTCTTCGCCATTTTCATTGAAGTTTTTCCCTGTTGAGTGAAATTCGAAACCCATGCATTGTTTTTCTCTTCTCATCAGTTGAGTAAAACCCTGGTGAAGGTCATCAAAGTCCTACATACCTCTTTATCTTGATTTCAGTCGAGGTCATTGTTCTTCAACTCTTTTTTTTGGGTGTGAAGTTTGCTTCTTTCTTTTCTTTCGCTTTTCGTTTTGATTTCTACGAAGGGTGTATTGTTTGTGTGACTTTTTCTTATGCTAGTTTGGTTTTCATTCATACCAAGAAGATAATTAGCAAAGATAAGCATTGTGTTATATTGATCATCATCCATACGCAAACAATAAAATATATCTTCATGATTGATTGAGGATATTAGAAGGCATTTAAAAGTTTTGCATTACATCAGGATTTGATTGAGAAAAGAATTGTTTGAGGGCATTCCGTAGTTGTGCTTGTTAGTGAAAGAACTCTCTCTCTCCCTTAACTAGATGTTCATCGAAAGGAAATGACTGTTTATCATGTTCGATGCATTCTTTGGGTCTGAGTCATAATTCCATTTGTTTCACTTCCATGCACCCCTTTTGCGTAAAGAACAACCATAAAAATCAATGTTAATTAAAAATCATTTGGAACTTTTTCTTTGCTAGGATCCTCCACCAACAGTACAATAGGTGTAGTACTTTGGATTAGGCTGTGAGCATAACTCTCCAAAGTTTTCAAAATAAACATTAGCATCCTGAGTTAGGGAGAGTCAAATCCAGTTATCGTATAAGTCTGTCTCGGACCCCCCTCTCACACAGGGGTTACGCACGAGGTTGCATTCGGGTAAGCTACGGGGACTAACCCTCTGTGGTTTAACTGATTGTGGTGGTCGGATCGTATTATGGGGATCACTTTGAGGTAAATCCACAATTACTACGTGGAATATTCTTAGTTGGTTTCGGGCTTGATACCCTACCCGTACGTTCGGATCGAACTGTCGAATGTTCCTACCCAGGGGCTGACTACGAATTGGTAACCTTAGTGTCCATAATATTTAGGTTCTTACACAAGGTGACGGTGACGGGAAGTCTCACTGTACCTGGAGCAGACATTGGTCAAACTCACTCGGGCTCCTTGGAGGGTAAATCCACAATTACTGCGTGGAAGCTTGCACCAAGGCGTAAGTCCGT
>ML779174.1:213931-234591 GCA_009831015.1 Picea engelmannii | reverse complement strand
TCACATGGTTAGAATCGTATCGCACGGGGATTGGTAAGAAGACCCTGGGTTGAGTAATTCACTTTGATATATGTTTCGCCCAGGTTGCGAAGGAGTTCTGGACAAAGAACACATACATTGTTACATAGATCCACTTTGTATTGGTCGTGGCTATGTCTTATCATCTCGTAGATCCACTATGTATTCTTCATGGCTACGATCAGTCTAAGTCATCAAAGTATAGATCCAGATTGTATCTTCGGTGGCTATACCCTTTTATCAATACAATTATGGATCCGCAGTGTATATTATGGCGGTCATATCTCAAATCTTGATCATCCAAGCATAGGTATGCCTGCCTTGGGTCTCGAAATATGTCATGATATTTGTTGGATGTTTGTGTGCAGCTTCTGTCAGGTTCTCTGAGTCTATACCCTTGCTTGAACGTCTGCAAAGTATTTCAGTCATCAGTTCGCATCTTCTGACTTCATACTTTGGGGGGCATTCTGTTACACGTCAAAATTGCTTAGCTGGATAAGTGTCGCATTGTCCCTATCAATCGTCGTAAGTGTCACATCTTCCTTACAACTTTCGCAAGTGTCACAAGTTAGTCACTAGTGTCACAAACGATGTTAAGGCATAATGCCATGATAATGACACTAAGGAGGCACTTATCACATCTCACATGACTGATTTGAAGGAGGAGAATTGGTTTACTGGAGTAAAATAACTCTTGACACCTGAAAGAAACCCTGAAACAAAGGTTTGGAGGGGGAACACTCCCCTACTTCAGCTGCAAAAGCACTGGCGCTCCCCTATAATGTTTCAGGGAGCGTTATAACGTTGCCCATCCCCTTTTGGAGGAGCGCTGGCGCTTCCCCAAGGCTTACCAAGGAGCGCTACAACGCTCTGATGCCCTTTTTGAGGGAGCGCTCCCTAATCTGGGTCAGTTGTTGGTCCATTGAGGAGAATAAGGGGAGGATCATTCGATATTAGGAGGCAGTTGTGCTTGAATTCTTGTTTTCATCAAGAGATCCCTGATCTAAGGAGAAGGTTCCCAACTTGTTCTAAAGATAACTCAAGAGGTTAAGCTCCTCTTAACCTATATAAACAGGCTCTATGATGGTGGAAAGGGGGAAGAATTGAACATATGAAACTTATGATCTTGGAGGAAACTTACAGTCAGCCAAAAAAGAGTGATCAGTGAAGCTGATGTTATCCAGGTTGTGGATCTTTCAGGCAAGGGTTAGACGAAGGGGACTTGACGAAGCTGTCGCATTCGCATCTACGATTGTAAGTACTGCTGTCATTATTCTCATTAATATGACACGCTTGGCCTGTTTCTTTCTAGTTTGTGTCTGATATTACATGAACTTATCATTTATTGATAGATTTGAAAGGAATTCAGTGTCCACATTAAGCATTTTTCTGTCTAGGGTTAAGGTCAATCTCTAGAGGTGATCTACCTGTCCGCAGGGATATTTTTCTACAACAAAAATATCCAGCACTCCAGGAGATTGCACTTCGAATATTTGTGGTTGTTGAGATTTGAAATCGCCAAAGGATGAAGTCTCAGAAACAATGAGATTCTTCGATGTGAAGGTAGACACATGGTGTCATATATAGAACTCCGGAGAAAAGTGGAGGAGGAAAGGTCCAAAGACCCGAAGAAGGATCTCGATCGTTGATTGAGAAGGAGGTTGCAAGACCATAGATCTGAGTTGAAAGGTCAAACATCTGAGATAGAAGCAGGTTCATTAATTCAACAGGACAGGTAATAGCATATCATTAACTCCAGAAGACTAAAGTACGAAGGAAGGGAAGTTTGATATTTCAAACACCCGAAGTCCATAATAGAAAAGAGATTTGGTCCATAGATTTGGAGAGGAAAGATATGAACCATCAACCCAAAGGTACCATCAAGATCGGGACATTGATGGTCCCACAACATTTCAGGGATTTAATGTGCGTGAGATTTAACAGGAAGTCATGTGGTCATGTGAGGACGACATCCAAGGTCACATGCGAAGAAGGATCTTATCAAAAAGAGCTTGTGGAGGTTGAGAATCGAGATTCCTAAAGGCCAGACTCATGGAGGAGACACTGGCCATAGATTCAAGGAGCCAGATGGTAGAAAATATTCCATTCAAGGAGATTTCCATATAGATGTGAGAGAAGTTTGAAATTCAAAACTCCTGAAGCCCGAAAGTCAAAATAAACGATAGTTGTTGATCTAGAGGGGAGTTACATGGCGATAGATCATGGTGATCTAAGATTGTTTGTAGGAGAAGAAGAAGGATATTCTCTAGCAAGCATTGATCACAGGACACACCAATGGAGCAGAGATCGATGAACGACACAGATTGCAGGGCCAAAACTTACACAAAGGATAATTATTCCAGAGCGGGCTGCAATTGGAACCACAATATTCGTAAATGGATACGTGGCAGCACGAGAAATATTGTTGGGCGAAAAGTGGGTTGGTTTGAAACCACTCTTACCCATACCCGCAAACGTGCATTAGTGCAAGGACATGACCCAGGGTCATATGAAGGAGGGGATAATTCCAAAGGGGCTTACACCTGCAACTAGTGTTTTGGGAACGCGTGGAAATTAGCCCACGAGTCTATCAGGACTTGCACATAGGAGAAAAAGTGGCCTATGCATAATTTATTTGGGTTCAATCAGGAGACTGAAGAGTCAATCCGACTCGAAAAAAAAAATGATCCTTGACCGGGAGGTCAAAAAAACCCAGGGAGGGAAGGGGGGTTGCATCAGGTGGTATCAGAGCTTGAATTTTCATCTGTAGATTTCAGGAAAAAGAGAAAGAGTGGGAGGTCGTTATTTATTTTGTAGATAGAAGGAAAATTGTGAGACAGTGAAAGGAATAATCCAATAACATAAAGTGTTATCAGAAGTTAAAGTTTACCTGTAGACAACAGGTGAAGGAATGCAAAGTATTGATGCTCTGTGAGAAATTTGTTGCACACACACAAAAACAAAAATTTAAACAGCCAGATGAGTTGTAAGAGAAGATGGTCGAGATGCTCTCGGGTGTAGAGTAATCCATAGGCTTTCCAGGAGGTAAGGTAGAAGGTAGAAATAGCTATTGAAGGCCATGAGCATGGTCGAAGAGAAGGCTGCAAGAAGAAATGAAATCCAGAGATGGATCTGGAGCTCATTGAAATAAGATCGAGGATGGAGCATCTAATGTTAAAAATGTAGCGATATTATAAAGCGTATTAGGTATATGAGTGGCCCATGAAGAAGAAGGTGAAGTGGTCAGTCGAGATATTGTTGGCTAAAGAACAACAACAACTATTAAAGAGTTGGATGAGGTATGTTGAAAGCCTCAAAGATGAAGAGGAAGTGGTTCACATCTATGATCCAGAAGTTGGGAGACACCTCATTGATGAGGAGGAGGTGAGATCAGATGAATATCTCATAAACTGTGAGGTAGGCAGAAGAGAAGTCCCAAATTGTCAGGTGGGCAGGGGGAAAGAGATGAGACTATCTGAGAGTATCACAGACTCTGTTGAGAGTTCATATCAGCAAGGAGTGTTGATGGATGAATATTCATGTGGATTTAAAGACCATGTGAATGAAGATGATGAGAATTTAAATATTCTCACCATCCAATAGGAGGATTAGAGGAGCATTCTGATCATTGGGGAAATTTGGATATTCCAACCAGATAGCCCAGTTGAGGCCAGAGCATGTGAAGAAGGATATCCAACGGTGACTATCATGATGAAAGAGCATATATCAGAAATCTCCCAAGGAGAAGAGGAATACATGGAGCAGACATTGATGTCTACCCCAGCAAAAGGAGAAGAGATTTCAGAAGAATGGCTCAAAATTTTTAGCCAGGAAGATAAAATAGAGATGACTATAGCATTGGAGCCTACAGTAGAGGATGAAGAAGAAAACAGTGTGGATTTTTCTACTCTGTATGCATAATTGGAATCCCTAGAAAGAATATTAATGGTTCAAAGCTTGCACATCCGACAAATCAAGTTGGAAGAAGATGGAGGAGCATACTAGCCAGAGGAATGATTGGAGGGAGTTGGAGATATGCTAGCACAAGAGGATCTAACATAAGATAATATTTCAAAGGAGGAAATTGAGCAGCATCTGAATGATGAGATAGGAGAGTGGCAAGCTAAATCCACAAGAGAATAAAACGATATGGGGGGTCAATATGATCTACCCACTGGTAAGGAAGAGTTGCAGCTGAGAAGACTACATAAGAAGAGCCAACCACTGGAGCAGCTAGACAGAGTGATATAAGAGATTAGGAAGATGATGTGGGGGTCAGTGCAGTTAGAAAAGGGGAGATGAACATAGGAGATCCTGCCATAGAAGTAGGGAAGAAACAAAAGAAGAAGAAGCAACAACAGCAATGACATAGTTGGAGAGGAGCAGGGGGACAACTATAAGGAAGAGTTTGGGATCCAGGAGGATTTCAACACTAGAGAAGAGGAGCTCATGAGTGAGAGATCATGTTTTTCAAAGAAATGGAGTATGATGTAGGAACATCGCTCCACCTCAACAATGCACCAACATTCCATCACATCAGCACGCATTCCAGAGAGGGAGAGGCATTAATCCTGCCATTTTTAAATTTTAAATATAACCCTATATGGATTCATGTTGTAGGATTGAGTGAAAACCAAACCATATCTCTGAACAGACAGAAGATAAGGTCACCTTTAATGGCTCATAGGTTGATGGCTCTAGGTTCAATTCACACTAGATGGCCATTTATGAAAACTTCAATGTAATATATGAGGTTAGGTGAGAGAGGACGAGCTCATAGAGCCGTCTTTTGTAAGGAGATATGGAATCAGATTTCAAGGAGGAGAGTTAGGAGACTTGAGAGAGAGATATATCGAGGGTAGAGAAGTCTTAGAATAAGAAGAATTCAGGATAGAGTTAGAATATGAGAAAGATATGAGACTCTGTCGTAGTCTAGTCTATGTACACATTTGTAAACAGACATTTATCTTAATACAAAGAAAAGAATTTTTTGCTGCTCATGTTGTGTTTATAAATTATCTATATTCTTTGAATGTTATATGTGTGTTAATGTGTTGTAGATGTATGATAGGTTTCATCTGAAGTTGAAAGATAAATTTATTTATCTTTGTTTGAGTTTGAAGTATCATTCTGTGTTCTTTAGGTTGTGCAAGGAGTGCACAA
Organism: Picea engelmannii; assembly: GCA_009831015.1. Lineage (NCBI taxonomy): Eukaryota > Viridiplantae > Streptophyta > Pinopsida > Pinales > Pinaceae > Picea > Picea engelmannii. The sequence continues at coordinate 229,410 of ML779174.1, read as the reverse complement.
TAGAACATTCAAAGTTTTGTAGCTAGTGCAAGGAATGCACTTCTAAACTTTATGAAGTCAGGAAAGAACGTGCTAGGAGGGTGCACAAGAGTGATAAGAAATGAGGGAGGAACCTCAAGGTTACCGAATACCTTAGAGGAGGAATCCGTGCAGAGAAGGCACAGAGAGACAGAGTTATTGAACACTCTGTAAGGAAGAGCTATGTACGGTGTGTATCGAGCAAGGGGAATGCTAGGAGGGAGACAAGTATTTATTTCCAAGAAATCCTTCGAATCTGAGTTTGATGAAATCCTAAAAACTCAAGGAGTGTGTGGGAGGTCGAAATATTTGAGGAGACTAAGCTCAGAAGGAATAACACAAGGATTGTGTGGATGACAGAATTATTCTAAGTCCTAAAGCTCAGAAGAGATAGCGCTCTTAGAAGCATAAGAAAGACCCAAGATAGTCGGGTTCATAGGAGAAATTTCAAAGGTTGAGAGTTTCGAGCACTCTCAAAATATTCCAGGTCGAGAGAATTCTAAAGCTCAAGAGGAGGAGAAACAGTAACTATCAGACTGGTTGTAAGGAGAATCATGGTCTGTTGGATCAGTGCCTAGCGAACAAGGATAGCGCAGGAGAAGAGAACAGACCCCATCCATTGGATCTGAGCGAAGAGGGTCAATAGTCGTTGGATTCAAATGGAAGTGCATGAGCCTTAATGTTGTGTACACTCAGGGGATCGGACTTGTCAAAGTCCTGAAGTCCCAGAGTGAGTAGGGATCGTCCATCATCAAAGGAAACAGGGAGAACTGAGTGCACAAGAGTTGAAACTCTTGAACCCCAAAGACCCGAAGCAGAGAGAGGCCTTCAGATCAAAGGGGAAACACATGTCATGATATTGTGTGTTTCGGGTGAAGATGCTCTGGGAGGAACAAGCACACAAAAGGTTGAAACACCCGAAGCCCGAAGAGCCGAAGATCCGAGAGCCGTAAATCTCCATAGGGACACTTTTCAATAGATCTCGAGCTCCGGGTAAGTTGCATTAAGGGTTCAATTAAGAACTAAGAACACTGAAGCCTGAAGAGCCGAAGAGAAGCTGGACCGCTATATCCAGAAAGGACGTGTGGTGAAAGATCGTGAACTCCGGGTGAAGTCATTCCAGGAGAACACGAAGGAGAAGGGTTTGAGATTGCTGAATCCCGAAGAGATGAAGTGGACGATAGCCATTGATCTGGGTTGGACAGGTGTCACCAGATCATGAAATTCGGAGGATTTCACTACAAGGTTATTATGGAAAGAAGTCTCGGAAAGTTCTGAACCACCGAAGGACGAAATGATTAAGGGTCATTGATCCCAAAGGAAGAACGTGTATCAATGATCTGCGAAGGGAAATGTGGAGGACATAGATTCACTCTGTTAGATGACCATTAGATAACTATTGAATCAAGAGAGGACATGTGTCAAAATATCCAACACTCTGAGAGATTTCACTTTAAAGATTTGTAGTTGTTGATATTTTAAATCGTCGAAGGCCAAATTCCTGGAAACAACGAGATTCGTCGATGCGAAGGTGGACACACAGTGTCAGATCTAGAACTCTGGATAAAAGTGGAGGAGGAAAGGTTTGAAGACCCAAAGGAGGATCTCGACTGTTGATCGAGAAGGAGGTCACAGGACCGTAGATCTGAGTTGAAAGGTCAAACATCTGAGGTAGAAGCAAGTTCGTTGATTCGGGAAGACTGGTGCCAACATATCATTAACTCTGGAAGACTGAATTAGGGAGGAAGCGAGGTTTATGATTTCAAACACCCAAAGTCCAGAATCGCAAAGAGATCTGGTCCGTAGATTTGGAGAGGACAGATCTGAACTGTCAACCCAAAGGTACTATCAAGATCAGAAGATCGATGCTCCCACATCATTTCAGGGATTGAAGGTGCATGAGATTTAACAGGAAGTCACGTGGTCATGTGAGGACATCGTCCAAGGTCACATGCGAAGATGGAGCTTAGCAAAGGGAGCTTGTTGAGGTTGAGAATCGAGATTCCCAAAACCTAGACTCACAGAGGAGACCCTGGCCATAGATTCAAGGAGCCATATGGAAGCAAATCTTCCACTCCAGGAGATTTCCAAATAGAGGTGAGAGAAACATGACACCTACCCTGGGAAACGTGTCATGTATTTAGGTGGTTTTTTCGGCACATGATTTTTGCCGATGGTTTTCTATTTTCGGTTAAGGAATTAGGGTTTTGGACTAATCCAGGTCATTGGGTTAGGGTTTTGGATGTCGTTGGCTCCTATATGTATATTGTATTGTAAACAATGTAACACAATGAACGAATATAATATATGTTGGTTTTCTCGGTTTGGGTTTCCAAGGGAAAAATCTCTATGTAATGTTTGTATTTTCCATTGTATATTTTATGTTCTTTTCTGAATATTTGTTTACAGTAGACATTGTACAAGGTTAGAATTTACATTTGGTATCAGAGATTTATTGGATTTAGGGGGACACCTTTGTGTTCAAGGGTTTGGCTCGAGACTATGATAATCCTTGTTAGAGTGGGAGATTCGCGGTATTGTTTTTCAGGTGAAAAGAAATGGCAAGCAATTCGAATATGGAGATTGAGAAGTTTAATGGGAAAATCTTTGAGTTGTGGAACTCAATATGGTAGATATTTTGGTCGACAGAGATCAGTGGATCGCGGTAGATCCAGGTACTGCACCTACAGGAACTTCTGCAGATGACTAGAAAAGGATGGATCAGAAGGAAAAGAGCACAATCTAACTGTGGCTCTCCGATTCAGTATTATTGAATGTGTCAGAGGAAGCTACAACCAAGGATTTATGGGAGAAGTTGGGGAAGTTGTATCAGTCTAAGTCCCTGGTAAATAAACTATTCTTGAGAAAGAAGTTGTATAACTTGAGGATGAGAGATGGAGACTTGGTGGCTGAGCATTTGAACGCCTTCAATACTTTGGTAAGTCAGTTAGTATCTATTGAGATTAAAATTTCATATGAAGATAAATGTATCAGTTTGTTGTGTTCCTTACCAGACTCGTGGGATAGTCTGGTTGTGGCCATAGGTAGTAATACAACTTCTTTGAAGTTTGAAGAAGTGGTCTCATCCTTGTTGTCAGAGGAGATGAGATGAAAGAATATGGAAGGACATAGCACAAACACATTATTTGCAAGAGGACATTCCCAGGAAAGAAATAGATCTAATTTCTCAAGTGGGAGATCTAGGTCTAAGGGTAGATCTAAATCTCCTGGAAATTTTGTAAGGGTATGTTGGAGGTGTGGAAAATAAAGGCACTACAAGAAGCAGTGTAGATCCAAAGTTGAGAAAAAGAAGGGATCTGAAGAATCTTCTTCTACAGAAGAAAAAACCTCCAAGGAATAAGGAGGGGATGTGTACTTCACCTCTTCATGCACACATGCAGATCATGAGGCATGGTTTTATGACTCTGGTGCATCCTTTCATACGACTCCCCAAAGGGAGTGGTTCTGCGAATATGAAAAGTATGATGGAGGTAATGTTTTCTTAGGTAATGATTTGACAACCAGAATCATAGGAAGAGGAAGGGTCAAGTTGAGACTCATAGATGGAAGCATTAGAACATTGCCTAGTGTTCTACACATCGCAGGTATGGCCATAAATTTTATTTCTATAAGCAAAATGGAAGATGTAGGAGTAAGAACAATTTTTGAAAAGGGAACTTGCAGGATGGTTCGAGGAGCAATTGTGTTGATGAAGGGAGTTCTGTTTGGAACTCTATATAAGATGCTAGGAATCACTATTAGTGATGGGTGTAATATCTCCATTAGTCCTGATATTGGAGTTGAAGAAGAAAGAACTCCTACAATCTCTGGAGAAAAGGTTATGTTGTGGCATCAAAGACTGGGGCATATCAGAGAGAAGGGTCTTTGACTACTACACAGTAAAGGTATGGTTGAAGGTATGTCTAACTGCTCTCTAGATTTTGATTTCTCTGAACATTGTCTATATGGGAAGCAGAATCGGGTAAGATTCCCCTCTGGTGCAATGAGGGAAGAAGGAATTTTACAACTAGTTCATAGTGATGTTTTTGGACCTGTCCCGGTCCCATCGTTGGGAAAATCTGTGTACTATGTCTCATTTATAAATGATTTCTCGAGGAAAACTTGGATATATTTCCTCAGGAAGAAATATGAAGTCTTTGACAGGTTTAAAGATTTTAAGGCTCTTGTTGAGAATCAAACTGAGAAAATAATTAAGGTGCTGAGAACAGATAATGGCGAAGAGTTATGCAGGACTGAATTTGAAGAATTCTGTAAGAAGTGCGGTATAGCAAGGCAGAAGATTACTCCATATACACCTCAGGAGAATGGAGTTATAGAAAGGATGAACGGGATGCTGATGGAAAAAGAAAGGTTCATGTTGAGTGTTGTTGGGTTAGGGAAAGAATTCTGGGTAGAGGAAGTGAGTATTTCATGTTATCTGGTCAACAGATCACCCTCATCAGCGTTGGGTGACAATACTCCACAAGAGGTATGGACTAGTAAGGAACCTTCTCTTACACATCTTAAGGTATTTGGTTGCGATGCATATGTTCATGTTCCAAAGGAAAACAGGAGTAAGCTGGATAAGAAGGATAAAAAATGTATCTTTATTGGATATAAAGATGGTCTCAGAAACTAAGAAGGTAGTGTATAGCCGAGGTGTGGTATTTAGAGAAATGAAGGATGTTGTTAAACAGGAAGTCCTACCAAGTAAGGAAGAACCAGAGAAGATAGAGTTTGATTTAAAGGATGATGAAGAAAACTCTACAAAAGAACATGAATCAGAAGAAGAAGATCCCCGTACTCCAGTATTGAGGAGATCGGATCAAGAAAGAAGGCTACCAGAAAGGTATAGTCCATCTGATTTTTTTTCAAACTTTGATTTGTCTATTACTGATGATGATCCTAGAACTGTCAGGGATGTAGTGGATTTAGATGATGGATATCTCTGGAAAAGGGCCATGGAAGAAGAAATGGCATCTTTGGATAAGAATGAGGCTTGGGATCTAGTGGAGTTGTCAACTGGAAGAAATCCCATTGGCAGCAACTGGGTATTTAAAAAGAAGCTGAATGCCGAAGGAAAAGTGGAGAAGCACAAAGCTCGGTTAGTATCAAAGGGTTATTCCTAGGTTGAGGGAATTGATTTTGGTGATATTTTTTCTCTTGTTGCCAAGTTAACCTCTATAATATTTATTTTATCTGTTGCTTCTGCATTTGATTTTGATGTAGAACAGATGGATGTGAAGACAACATTCCTGCATGGGGATCTAGAAGAATAAATCTTTATGAAGCAAGCAGAAGGTTATGCTGTGAAAGGAAAGAAGGAGTTGGTATGTAAGCTTAAAAAGTCCCTGTATGGTTTAAAACAATCACCAAGGATGTGGTATCAAAAATTTGATCTTATATGCTGGGACTTGGATTCACAAGAAGCAAAGAGGATCATTGTGTGTATTCTAAATTAATTGGTGATCATTTGATTTATTTAGTCTTGTATGTGGATGACATGTTGCTGATAGGAAACAACAAGGAGATTATCCAGGATGTGAAAACTCAGTTGTCCTTTAAATTCGACATGAAGGATCTTGGTGCTTCAAATTTCATTTTGGGCATGGAAATTAAAAGAGATCGAAAAAAGAGGAAACTCTAGTTAAATTAGAGAAAATATGTCGATACAATATTGCAGAGGTTTAATATGTAGGAATGTAAACTGGTCAAGGTTCCTATTCATGTTGGTGTAAAGTTATCTGCGGATCAGTGTCCCAAGACACATGAAGAAGAGGAGGAAATGTCTCATGTTCCATATGTGAGTGCAGTTGGAAATTTGATGTATGCAATGGTCTGTACTAGACCAGACATTGCACATGTTGTGGGAGTTTTGAGTAGGTATATGTCAAAACCAGGGAAGGAGCAGTAGTAAAAAGGGTTTTCAAGTATTTGTGTGGCACTGATAGCTATGGATTGTGCTACGAAGGAAGACTGGGATTGGACAGAGTGGTCGATATACATGGCGTTGTGGATGCTGACTAGGCTGGATATTTGGATCATAGGATATCTACAAGTGGTTATGTGTTTAACCTGTTTGGAGGAGAAATAAGTTGGATGAGAAAAAGACAGGTTGTAGTGGCACTTTCAACTACAAAATATGAATACATGGCAGCCACTCATGCAAGTAAGGAAGCAGTATGGTTACAAAGATTGTGTTCAGGTATTGGGTTGGTACAACAAGCTGTAAGGATAGAGTGTGACAGTTAGAGTGCAATTTTTCTAGCGAAGAACCCTGCTTATCATTCAAATAAAAAGCACATTGATGTTCAATATCACTTTGTGAGAGACATCATTGAAGAAAATAAGTATCACTGATGAAGGTGGACACTTTGAAGAATGTTGCAGACTCATTAACAAAATCTGTGAGCACTAAGAAGTTCTCTTGGTGTAGAGGATCCATTGGCATTGTTGCCCTGGATTTTTTACTATGTAACCCTATAACCCCCTGTATGCAAAGAAAACAACAAGTGGGAGAATGTTGGGTATGTTGATTTTTCTTCCTCAGGAAACATGACACCTACCTCCGAAAACGTGTCATGTATTTAGGTGGTTTTTTCGGCACATGGTTTTTGCCGATGGTTTTCTATTTCTGGTTAAGGAATTAGGGTTTTGGTCTAATCCAGGTCATTGGGTTAGAGTTTTGGATGCCGGTGGCTCCTATATGTATATTGTATTGTAAACAATGTAACACAATGAATGAATATAATATATGTTGGTTTTCCCGGTTTGGGTTTCCAGGGGAAAAATCTCTGTGTAATGTTTGTATTTTCCATTGTATCTTTTCTATTATTTTCTAAATATCTGTTTACATTAGACATTGTACAAGGTTAGAATTTACAGAAGGGGGGCTGCATCAGTGGCTTCGGGCTTCGATGAGTTTCACCTTTCTACACTCCAAATCCTCTGAATCATGGACTTCTGATGAAAATTACGGCTAAACACCATGCAACTTTCCCATATCTAATGGTTTGGAATGATCGTGTTTCCTCTTGAAGGGATCTCGATCATTAATTTGAAAAACCTTAAAGGGCTCCTTCCTTTTGAAGATTTCTCCCGCTAACTTTTGGAACTTGTCTTTCCTTTGAACCATTAACTCTTTAGAGGGTTTTCTTTGACACGTATTCAAATTTTGGATCTGTGCATGCCTTGCAACATATTGTTTCACACACTTCCACAAGAAATTTCTCGAGCTACTCCTCCTAAGCTTCTGAGTCAAAAGACTCTATCAATGCACACCTTACAGACACTTTGCACTCCTTGCAAAAAAAATCTTCAAGTTATCTCTTCTGAGAAGCTGAGTCGAAACAGACTCTATCAACGCACTCCTTGCATAAGCTCGTGAAGAGAAACAATTTAAACTTATCTAACCTCTCACAGATTCATACATTCAATAGTATAATTCATACATTCAAGAAACAAAAAATAACAGAGAAGATTTAAGCAATAGAAACACCATGCATTGGATCAATATCCCTCTATTATCTTCATCCAAATGTAAATGGATACAACTATGATAAACAACAACAACTTGAAATTTAGCAACAACTAAATCACAACAATCTCCTACTAATTTGTCGCAGCCTCATTTGGGCATACAATGCATCTACTTATACAAGAGGGCTCCTAGGGTTCCCTCCAACTATCTATCTTATCAAAGTAAAATCTTACAACTACTTAAGTCTCGTTACAATAAATGTATGTGACAAACAGATAAGGGTGAATGTTCCATATCTGCACCAAAATTAATTTACCTAAAGGAAAATCTAATCTCGCTCGATCTTACACAATTGTTCAGCCTCCAACCATTAAGACTTCTTTGATTCATCATTCATTCAAAAGATTTATGGGATATTCCAGCTTTTAAAATTCAAATTTAACTCAAAAGGCGCGTTTGGGCACTGATTTGTCTCTCCACGTGCGCTTTGCTGATGATTCTCCTGCATCAATAAGCCCATATTTCACATATAAATATGGCTAGAAAACTTTATTTTTCATCATAAATCTCCTCACTTTGAGAGAGGACTGAAATTTTTGCTCTCTAAGGGTTATTGGATTAAATTAATAAGGCACCCTTGCTTGGAGGCAATTTTGGATGCATTTTGGATCATTTCTTGGTGGAATTTTGGAAAATCTAGGGTTTTGTGCTTGATTATTCTTGGTGAATTAAGTAAGACTATAATTTTCATTTCATGTTAAATTTTTATGGTATGTTTACTTATTCATATTGAATATTGTTAAATTGCTTGATCAACCCTAGGGGTAAGAAACATAAGGTGATTCTTTCTTGCTCCTTGTTTTTCTAAATTTTTCTTAAGAGGATCTTGTCTAGACAAACTTCTAGAGACCCAGGGATAAAATAAATGTCTAAGGATAGAATAAATCACTAGGGCCTAGAAGTTCATACACCCTAGTTGAACCTTCTCTTTGAGGATTGGTTCTTGGGAACTTAAGGTACTACTTCTCAAGCTTCCACCTTGTTATCTCTTAGAAAAGTATAATCATTATTATTTATCCAAGTTATTGTGTTCATATAATTGACTCCATAAGCCCTAAAAGGCACTAGTTATTGCTTCTCTCTTGTTGGAAGGTTAATCAAACACTTGAAATCTATCCTCTTAAGCTTATACTAACTAAATTTAACACTAACTTAGACTAGACCTCTAAATTTCTTGTTGTTGTTATAAATGTTTTCTACAACCATCTATCTGTAAAACATTTTCTACACAATTGACTTTGAATTCTATCTAAACACTTTAGAAATTGTTGATGACATTTGATTATCATTTTTCTTAGTAAATGTTGTATTTTCACTGTCGTTTCAAGCAATTCTAAAGACTCTTTGTTGCAGTTATTACAATTTATTAAATGTTGTTATAAATTTGTTCATTTCTGCATCTTTATATCAGATAGCATATTTTTACTTGGTTTATTTTCTCTTGAAGCTTCACTATCATATTTGTACTTGAAACTACCATATATATGCTATGTTGTCTTCTTTTAGGAAGGTACACTTCATCACTCTCAATTTCTTCTTCATTTTTGGACACAAACCTTGTAATATCTTTAACTTGAGTGACTAGTGAGAGGGGGGGGCGGGGGGGGGGGAGGGTACTTCTTCATCCTTACCTTTAGCCTACCTAGCCCTTTAGGTCACTAGGGATGTATCCCTTGGGTTGGGCTTGCATCCTTCCCTAAAAGAGGGGATTTTCAATTGAGGTGACAATGATAGGATATCCCATTGTTGCACCAATATCCCTCACTTTCCTTGGGATTTGGGCTAGTAGATATTGTGAAATAACATTTTTGGTGTTGTTTCCAGGGATAATCGAGTCACCTTTCCTCAACGAAATTATCTTTGGTAATAATTTTCTCAAATCCTTTTACCTTACAATCTTACCTGATGAATCCATTTAGGGTGATTCCCTCATATTCCTTTGGTGATCCTGAAAGGATCATTTGGCAACTCCACTTACCTTTTCCAAGGTGGCACCTTACTCTCAAATTTGTGATATTTTCAAGGAATGGAATCAAGGAACCCTAGGAGAAAATGTATCCCTCTATTGAGTTTGAAACATTTTTGGGATACCCACATTATTTTATATCAGATGGTCAGAAAACTTTCCAAGATTCATAGGCCTTCCCCTTACTCACATTGTAGAGTTCTTGAAGTATGTATGTGAGATAGAAGATGGAGGGGAGAATGTTCTGGTAAAATTGTTTATACTTTCCTTGCCATCATTTGTGCAATATTGGATCAAGAGTTGTTGTGAACCAAATGGTATATCCTCAATCATATATCTCATCAGTAGGTTTCTTGATTTCACAAAACCACAATGTCCTTCAAAATATTGTAGTAATCCTAGAGGATGAAGGGTTTACCACTAAGATTGTAGAATATATTAGGGGAGTGCACCATTCTCAATACCAAGAACCCTCTGACATAATAGAAGAAGAGACTTATGAAGAAGGTTTACAACCCCTTGAAGAGGATCAAGAATTATCCAATGATTCTCCTAAAGAATACTTAATTGAATAACATGATGATGAAGTTTTGGTGTCCACTCCTCCTTCTAATAAAGTCATCCAAGTTTTCATTCCTCCTACATAAGAATAAGAGAATATGGTTAGCCATTTTCCTTAACATGTTTTTAATGATGCCTTGTTCTATGATTTTGAAAGTGAAGAAATACAGGAACCTTTGGATGCACTTGTCCCTTCATGTTATAATGAGAGTGGTGAGTTGAATATCGATGAGTTTATGCATGTTGGGAGATGTAAATGGGATGTGGTTTGCTATGATGGAGATCCCATTTGTGATATTGAAGGTAATTTTCAATTGTTTCCTTTACAAAAACCATATGTGATTGCTAGTAATATAGATGTTTGGGAACAAGAAAATGACATGGTTGTTGGAGAAATTTATATTTCCAGCGCACTAGTTCAGTGGGAGTAACACTAGTTCAGTGGGAGTTAACTGACTAGTTCTATTTTAGACTTTCTAATCGTATACCATCACTACTATGCATGCATTCCTAATTATAGGATTTCATTTCCTATATGAGTGAAGATCATTCACTCATTGATTAGATCATAATATACATTGATTCTCATTCTTCATTGTGTATCTCTCTTCATTTTCTTGATAATCTTTGTTTGTGTATGCTTTAGCTAGGTCTCCTATGCAGGTTTCCATAAAACACTAACATGGTATCAGAGCGAGGTTGCTTGGATCAAGCCAGGAAAACCAAAGAATAAGAAAAATCAAAGTTTTGGCGAGATAAATCCGTGGTCATACCTTTCAACAGTGATTTCTCGAAAAATATTAATTTTTTGAGGAAACGACCCATGCTAAGAAGTAAATTGACCCATTCTGCAAGTGTTTTTTCAACCGTTTGGTGATATTCCTCACCATTTGCTCAGAAAGTAAGCTGAAAGATAGCCTCCTGAATTTGATACGAATATGTGGTCATACCTTTCAGCAGTGATTGCTCCTAAAATATTAAGTTTTTGAGAAACCAGTCTTCGTGAGAAATAAATCAACCCATTCTGCAAGTGGGTTTTCAACTATTTGGCAAGATTCCTCACCATTTTCTCAGAAAGCAAGATGGAAGATAGCCTCCTGAAACTGATATGAATTTGTCCCAAAATATTATGTTTTTGAGGAAACAACTTGCGTGAGAAGTAAATCAACCCATTATACAAGTGGGTTTTCAATCGTTTGCGAGATTCCTGACCGTTTTCTCAGAAAGTAATTTGGAAGATCGTCTCCTGAAATTGATACAAATTTTCACTTAAAGTGACCTTTCTGCAATGATTTCTTAATTTTTCACTTATAGATTGAAAGTAAATTTTTAGGGGTTCTTAGAAGCAGTGGAAGAGATGGATATGAAAACTATTATACAGTCAAACTTGGTGGTAATCCTCACACCATACAATTATTTTTATTGGAAGCCCAAGGCAGAATTCCAACTCAGAAGGAAAGGACTGTATAATTTGACGATGGTGACAGAAACAAAACCTACATCAGTTATTGAGAAGATTAGATGGGCAAACTGTAAGGATGAGGCTACATGACTACTTCTTGAGTTAATATCCACTGATCTATGGTTTCATGTTGCCACATGCAAGAATCCAAATGAGATTTGGACCACCTTGGAAGGACTCTTTGGAAAGCAGGATGAGATGCGAGGTCATATGTTTGAGGTAGAGTTGAATACCATATACCCTAAAAGTTTTGATAATATACAAGATTTTTTTACTAAAATTAAATATTTTCTATTGAGCTTGAGTGAATGTGGTATTGATAAGTCTAAACAAGAGAAACAACTTATTCTAACAATCTTGGCCAAGCTAGGACTGGAATACATTGTATATGTCTCTAAATTCCATTTTGGTAGATGTCTTTTTAGAACAAATTGGAAAATTCCTATGTTGGCTCAGTTCATTGAGTCTCTTACACAAGAGCAGAAAAAATTCATATAGATGGGCCTCATGAAATATCCCAAAGCACATGCACTCACCATGCATGATGGAAAAGGGTCATCCAAACAGAATGGGAAGGAGGGATATTCCAAACCCTTTAAAGATTCTTCAGGTTCCAAAGATTCTTCAGATTCCAAGAAGAAGGGAAAGCAGTGCACTTACTGCAATAAACCAAATTATGAAGAATCCACATGCATGAAGAAACATATCAATCTTATGGCATGGGCACTTCAATAGAACAACCTTGGAAACTTCATTCCAGAGGGATTCAAGAAGTAGAAGGAAGAAGATCCTACTCCTAATAAAGGTAATCATCGTGCTCTAGTTGCAATTAATTCCTCATCTGATTCATGGATTATAGATTCTAGTGCATCCCATAATATGGCAGCAAAAGAGGAAGTTTTATCTTCTTTGAGTCCATGCTCAAGACCCCATATTCTCATGGGGGATGATACTCCAATAGCAGTAGTAGAAGAAGGGAGAGTGGAACTCCATAATGGCACTTTTGAGAATGTTTTACATGTTCCAAATGTTTCTATGAATCTGCTCTCAGTTTATCAGATCACTCAGAAAGTTAAAAAGGTTGAATTTACATCAAATTCAGTTTCAATAATTAACATGCATGACAATTACATCATTGCAATTGGTGAGATGGATCACAAGTCAAGGTTGTATAATTTCACTAAGTTTTTTTACGATGACTCCTCTATTCTACTTACACATAAGGAGAGTACTTTGCATGCACCTCCAATGTGACATGCATATACTCTTTTTCTTCCATCAGTTTCAGACATCAGAGATGATTCCATACACTCAGATTATGTACATGGAAATAAGAAGGTAGTTGATCCGGGGCAGGATCTTTTATGATTATGGTTGAGTTTTAAACTTGCATGAATAATTTAACCATTTGAGGATTTAACGAAAGAATGAGGAAAGAAGAGGATTATATCAGTCAAATACACATATGCAGATCTGCAAATAATAAAGAACAACAAACCATAAGAACGCAGGTTGATAACGGAGTTCGGCACAATGTTTGCCTACGTCTCCGGGCCTTTTTCCTGTGGGGGAGGATTCTTTATTTCTGCTCAAGTGCTCAAAATTACATCTCAGCAATGCCCAAAGGCTACAAGACTGATCTGGTCTTGTTGTCCCAGATCTCAAGAACCCTGCAAAAGAAACGGCACGCCAAACAGATGCTCCAAGCTCCCAGAAACGATCCGACAGCGTTTCCACCTCAAGGGCTTCCCTGCAACAAACTGACTTTGGCTTGGCTTTCCTTCAGCATAACTCTACAAAAATGATTGTCCCTTGGCCTCAAACAGGCCTGGTTTATATAGGATTGGAGTTGGTTTCTCATCCCCAACTTCCTCCAAGAATCTGGCCTCCAAAAATGCCCAATATCCCCCAAAAATGGGATAATTCTGCTAATAATAGCTGCAATTAAATACAAAGAAACCAAATTATAACCAAAAAACCCACTTGGCAATGTATTTTGGGCCGTAGCCCCCAAAGCTCGGGCGCAGCCCCCTGTTTGTGGTCGTATGGGATATTTTGGGCCTAGCGCGAGCCCATGGGCTACGCGCTAGCCCCCCATATCGCTGGCTTATGGTTTTCGTGGCGCGCTATGTGTCCCCGGGGCTTAAGTTCCAATAGCTCCCGCGCATTTTCGGTGGAACGACCCGGTTCTATGGGCCTATCAATAGGCCCACGGGCCATATGTTATAACACTACCCGCGCAATATTTGGTTGAAACGGACCGGTTCTATGATATGGCCATATGGGTGTTGGCGCCGAGGGTCGGGGCTTAGCCCCGGCCCTTTTTCCCCCCGGCTAAACATTAACGCAAATTCATATATTATTTCGGCCGATTGCATAACAAGAAACACGTGCCGGTCTTCCGGTTAGCCCGGCGTCCATAGTTCGTTCAACCCCGGGAGGTCGTGGGTTCGACCCCCGGCCGAGCCACCAAACCAATTTTGCATTGGAATCATGAGCCAATAATGGGGTGCCATGTGGCAGACCCTGAGTGGGCCACGTGACACCCTTCCTTTCCAATGAGAACATGCCACGTGTCAGCCTCTGATTGGCCCACGTGTGCCGCCACATAAACCACCGTACGCCTCTGCCATGCTGCCACGTGTCAACCTGCTATTCGCCCACGTCGTAGCTGCCGTACTGACACGTCACCCGTCCGTACTGCCACCTGTCCTTGCTACGTCATCTGCCACATCACCATGCTGACGTCAGCGTGCCACGTGTCACCCTGTGAGTGGTGACACGTGTCACTTTTTTATTGGTCCAACCGTACCCTGAAAATGCCAAATCCGTGTGACACGTGGCGCGTCCTGGTGATGCCACGTGTTCTTCCGTACGGTCTTCCACGTCATCGGTACGGCCCTGCCACGTCAGCACTGTACGGCCTGCCCCAGTCAGCATCAAATTTTTGCTTGTTTGACTTTTCAGACAGAACGCGATATCTTCTCCATACGGACTCCGTTTGACGAAGTAAATATACCGCCAGAATTAGGAGAACGAGATGGACGCAATGGCACAGGTTTCGTCGCATTCCGAGCACTTTCATTTTTGAGCATTTTTCAAGCCCTATCAGGCTTCTGGATCCGTTTTCAGATCACACCTCCCCACAACAAGACCTTTTGGTCCCCAAAAGGTTACTGTCCAGTTAACAAGCTCGGGATAGACCACCCGGCTTGTCCTCTGTCTCTGAACTCTGTCCTGTGCACCTGTCTCATCAAGATCAGCTGTAATACAATAATGACCACTGAAAGTACATTGTTAGTCATTGCAATCCTGTTACATTTCACTGAAGCCACTATCATCCATGTACTGAACATTGCTAATGATAACATCAGAAAAATGACTGCAAATGAATTGATATACTTGAAGTACTTGCATGACATAAGTTTATCTTGAAGCAATTTATGATTAATTTTCCACTCAATAATCATATCCTGTTCTTGCTTAAGATCTATAACTTCACTTGAAACAATTAATGGTTTGTCGCTGACTTGCACTGCTTTGTTAACTGTTCCATTGCTTGAAGTTTGTTATTTTCTTTAACATGATGAGCATGCACTATGTAGTCATGACCTTCTTTAGTAAACTGATACTGATTCTTAGTTCTGTAGAAGACTGCTTTTCGATCATACAAGTACAGACTACCTAAGACGATGCCACATTCTTTTAACGACACTACATCACAAGTAACTTCATCCACATACTTATCTGAAATTGCAAATTTGACTGTGCATTGTTTAGTTATGTGCATCTGATGTCGATTGTTCATCCATTTAAGTGTGTAAGGTTTGTGATGTGGTTGTGTTATTAATCCCAATTTTTTAACCAACTCTTCTGAGATTAGATTTGATTGAGATCCACTGTCGATTAGTGTATCTATCTTAGTGTGTCGC
>ML779174.1:180013-192697 GCA_009831015.1 Picea engelmannii | reverse complement strand
ACGGGCGCAAATGTTTCATCAAAATCCAGTCCTTCTATCTGAGCATATCCTTTACAGACTAACCTCTCTTTTTTCCTGATAACTTGTCCTTGCTCATTCAACTTATTCTTAAAGATCCATTTGGAGCCAATGACGTTTTTACCTTCGGGTCTTTGAACCATCTCCCATGTATTGTTTTTCTCAATCTGATCAAGTTCTTCATTCATTCCTTTAACCCAGTGATCATCTGTGTTGGCTTCATTAAAATTCTTGGGTTCCACCATGGATATGAGAGCTATATGAGATTGTTCGGTGGTTTTGATTAGCTTTCTCCTGGTTTGTACCCCTTTGTATTTTTCTCCAATTATCTGACTTGCAGGATGATTCTTTTGAATGATTCTGGAGGAGGAATTTGTAGTTGACTGATGATTTGAGTCTGTCTGAGTATCTGAGTCTTCATCTGATTCAGAATTTTCATTTTCTGATTCTTGGGCATGTTCATCTTCAGCTTTAGTTGTGTCTTCTGTAGAAGTCTCATTACCGTACACCTCTCTTGCTTGGATTCCTTCATCAATTTTTACATCAATACAGTCAACCATTTTATGCAGCCTCTTATTATAACATCTGTATCCTTTACTGTTTGTAGCATACCCTAAGAAAATACCTTCATCCACCCTGTCATCATATTTGTCGAGGTTTTCATCATTATTCTTTATGTAGCATTTACTCCCAAAGACTTTGAAGTCTTTGATTGAGGCAGGTCTTCCAAACCATAATTCATAAGGTGTTTTGTCACTTTGTGGTCTGAGGTGAGCTTTGCTAAGCACATGGACTACTTTGTGTATTTCTTATACCCAGTAGGTTTGACCAATGTTCTTCTCATTCATCATTGACCTGGCCATTTCCTGCACTGTTCTGTTTTGCCTCTCAACTACTCCATTTTGTTGTGGAGTTCTTGGTATTGTGTATTCTCTCTTGATCCCATTCTCATCACGAAATTCCTTGAAGTATCTTGACATAAACTCTCCTCCCCGGTCTGATCTTACCTCCTTTAACCTCTTCCCTGTTTCAGTCTCAGTTAAAGCCTTAAATATCTTAAACTTCTCAAATGCTTCAGCTTTTTCTTTAAGAAAAGAAACCCAAGTAAGTCTCGAGTAATCATCGATAATCAGCATGAAGTAGTTTTCTTTTCATGTTCCTTCCTATCTTGATGGTCCACATAAGTCCATATGAACTAGTTGGAGTGGTTTCTCTGTTGAAGTGAAGCTCTTGGACTTAAACTGTGTCCTGTTTTCCTTCCCTACTTGACAGGGTTTACACACTGAATCTTGGGACTTTGATATTCTCGGAAGATCTTTTACTGCCTCGAGGTTTTTGAGTTTGATTAAGTGATCAAAGTTTAGATGTCCAAGTCTCTTATGCCATAACCAGCTTTCATCTTGTTTGCTTAGATGACATTCTTCTCTATTTTCTTTCAGCACATATACATTATTTTTTGTCCTTATGCCTTTGGCCACCACTTGTCGTGAGTTTACAGACTTTATCTTGCATTCCTTGGACGTGAACAACACCTCGCATCCTCTGTCACAAATTTGAATTACAGTGAGCAGGTTATGCTTCAACCCATCCACAAGTAGAACATCTTGGGCTTTTCCTTTTCCATTACTTAAGCTCACCATCCCTTTGCCTTTTTGTTGTACGAAAATCTCCCTGCGGACAGGTAGATTGCCTCAAAGAGCTTGACCCTAACTCTAAGACAGAAAATGCTTAACGTGGACACTGACTTCCTTTCAAATCTATCCAAACTAACACATGATAAGGGAAGATAACATAAGTACCTCTTTCTCGACTTTTGTCCCTGCACGCTCCTAGTTGCGCTTCTATCCTTTGCTCCTCACTGGATCCTGTGGACAAAGAAAGATATGACCACTTCCTATTCTATTGATATTAGCTTGAACACAGATCTATCTATCAATGATAAGTTCATGTAACATTAGACACAAACTAGAAAGAAACAGGCCAAGCGTGTCATATTAATGAGAATAATGACAACAGTACTTACAATCGTAGATGCGAATGTGATAGCTTCGTCAAGTCCCCTTCGTCTAACCCTTGCCTGAAAAATCCACAACCTGGATGACAACAACTTCACTGATCACTCTCCTTTGGATGACTGTGTGTTTCCTACAAGATCATAGGTTTCATGCTAGCAGTTCCTCCTCCTTTCCACCATCATAGAGCCTGCTTATATAGGTTAAGAGGAGCTTAACCTCTTGAGTTATCTTTAGAACAATTTGGGAACCTTCTCCTCAGATCAGGGATATCTTGATGAAACCAAGAATTCGAATACAACTGCCTCCTAATCTCAAAAGATCCTCTCATTATTCTCCTCAACAGGCCAACTACTTCCCCAGATTAGGCAGCGCTCCCTTAGAAGGGGCATCAGAGTGCTGGAGTGCTTCTTGAGAAGCTTAGGGGAAGCGCCAATGCCCTCAAGGTGAGTAGCGCTCCTTCAGAAGGGGTAGGGGAGCATTA
This sequence comes from Picea engelmannii, assembly GCA_009831015.1. Taxonomy (NCBI): domain Eukaryota; kingdom Viridiplantae; phylum Streptophyta; class Pinopsida; order Pinales; family Pinaceae; genus Picea; species Picea engelmannii. The sequence goes on along the minus strand of ML779174.1, from coordinate 190,183 downwards.
TAATGCTCTCTGATGCCTTGTAGGAGAGCGTCGACGCTCCCAATTTTGATATAGGGGAGCGCTCCCCCTCAAAACCTTTTTTTCAGGGCTCTCTTCAGGTGTTAAGAGTTCCTTGTCTTCAGTTAACCAGTTCTTATGCTTCAAATCAAGTACATGACATGTTTTAAGTGTCTCTTTAGTATCGTCGACATGGCAGTATGCTCGAACATTGTTTGCGACACTTGTGACCAACTTGCGACACTTGCGAAAGATGTAAGGAAGGTGCGACACTTACGACAATCGAGAGGGACATACGACACTTAACCATTTGAGTAATTTTGACAGGTAACAGATTGCCCCCCAAAGTATGAAGTTAGAATATGCGAACTGATAACTGAAATACTTTGCAGACGTCCAAGCAAGGGTATAGACTTGAAGAACCTGACGGGAGCTGCACACAAACATTCAACAAATATCATGACATATTTCAAAACCCAAGGCAGGCATACCTATGGTTGGGTGATCAAGAGCTGCAAGATATGGCCTCCATAAAATACACTGCGGATCCATAATTGTATTGATAAAAGGTATAGCCACCGAAGATACAATGTGGATCTATACTCTAATGACTCAGACCAATCGTAGCCACGAAGAATACACAGTGGATCTACGAGATGACAACACATAGCCACGACCAATACAAAGTGGATCTATGTAATAGTGTATGTGTCCTTTGTCCAATAGAAGCTCCTTCGCAGCCTGGGCCAAGTATATCGAAATGGTCATTCAACCCAGGGTCTTCTTACCAATCTCAATGCGGTACGATTCTAACCATGTGAATAGATGTCCCGATGTCAAACATGGCAGAAACCACTTGATTACCGGTCAATGGTGTAAATCGTTAACAAGTGCGAGGGAGATCACCATTAATGTCAATGATTCCCAAGGTACCCTAGTACATTCCAGCGAATGTGAATAGATGAGTTGAAGTCGAACACCTGTGGAATCATTCGATCAGAGGTCAATGATGTAAACCTACTGTCGAATGTGAGGAAGCCTGCCATTGAGGTATGCAGGTCCCAAAGTACTAACTGGTTTCTAAGTCTGATTCCTGGATAATGTGTTGAAGTCGACAGGAATAGACTCGTCGAGGGAGGGCCTTGATGTATCCCCCATCAACGACACGAAACGGACATAGAGATGTAATAGGTAGATCAAAAGAACATGGACTAACACAGTTTTTGAGACAAGATATTTGGGATGGTTGACTCTCGAGGTGGATACTTCCCTTGAACATTGAGGCACAACAGCAAAACATGACGTGGACCGATACTTATACAATGGATGCGGTGACTTGCATCGGATGACCCAAAGGAGTGAAAGGAACTCAAAGGATTGGCTCAGTGCAGAGGTTCAGCGGATGATGATATATGCAAATGACAAAGTGTCGTGTTCAAGGGCGACTCTAAGAAGTGTTGGATGATGTTCTCAAGAGACTGCTTGGCTTGCTCCTTTCAATTTTTCCCCCATCCAGATGGACAAGTACCTCTTTTTAATTTAATGATCTCGAGGAGGATAACACATGCTCGATATAACTCACCTTCGGTAAGTTCCTCTTCCTTTGTTTAACGAACCAGAAGAAGTAAGGGTTCGGTCCCATATGGGTCTGTCGATGTGTGCTTTAACGAGTCTAAATACAGAAAACTCGAAGGTTTTTCGGGATTATAGAGTTTGGAAAAACACTTAAAAGAGAACTCTCTCAGTTCCGTTTTCGTACAGTAGTCCAACAAGACCGAAAAAGGGTTAAACTATCACTCGAAAGACGCCCTTTCTGACCTTTTAATGAGCGTGAAAGGAAGCAAGGTCGCTCAACAATCGTTTCATATTTAGAGAGTCTGAAAAGGGTTTAAAGGAGACTCCAGGGGGGTTCCTTTTTCATGTTTTTGTGTATCCGTACGGGTCCGAAAAAGAGATAAAATTTTACCCGATTGCATTCTCATGTATTTACGAGCACGAGAAAGAATAAAGACTAAGCTCGGTATTCCCCCAGCTTGAAAGCTGGCGGCTTAGCTCCAGAATGATCATCAAAGGTTGGAGACATTCCCCCCCAAGCTTCAATTCATGCATCGGCTCTGAGATCGTCATCGATTTCTCTAGTAGATGAGAAAAAAGGAGAAGGGTGGATGAAAAGAAGGTTCAAGAGAGGTGATTGTTTCATTTTTTAACGAGCTTGACACAGGAAAAGAACTATGCTCATGGTTTTGGGCTCGATCCCTAGATTGTTGTTTCATTTTTTAACGAGATTGCTACAGAGAAGAGAAACTATGCTCGTGACATGCCCCCAGCATGAAAGCTAGTGGCCTCTATTTCATTTTTTAACGAGCTTGCCACAGAGAAGAGAAACTATGCTCATGACTTCTTCTTGATCAAGGCTTATAAGAGGGTAACGTTATGGAAGGATACCATGTCAAGGGACAAAACTTGGTCATGGCCTCCAGGAGATCTTCACTGGATGGAAGATAATCACTCAGGGAGGAATACATGTCGAGGGTTGTGATAGGAGTAAGGATATCAGGATCCAATAAACCTATCGAAGAAATCACCAAGTCAACTATCGGATCCAAATCATCGGAAGTTGAAAACATGGGAGGCGATAGAAAATTGACATCAGGAGGGGAGATAGACTGTATATTTGCCTGAACTTCTTCACGCAGGGGAAGGAAAGATGATCAGGGATGGTGATTATCCCAAGGTAGCTTGTCAATGCCAAACATTTCCGGCATAGGGAAAGTTGGGGAAGTGTAGTGGATCGCAGTCGACAAGGAACCCGACCGTGGTTGCATCGATGAAACGTCGGGTGCCAATAGATGTTGGTCATCCGACGAGGGAGAAGTGAATTGGGTAGAAACGTATGATGGCTCAAGTGGACTAAGTGGCACGGTGTCACTTAGTGCATCGAATTCCAACGGACAAGGTGCAACCCAGGGGTCATATGATCCCAAAGATTGACAAGATGCGGTCGAAATCATATCGACCGTGGCAACGTGATGTATAGTTGGTGGAAGTGGTGTAGGGAAGGTACCCATGAGGATAGAATCTTTCAGTAAGCCAACACCAATGCTTTCATACATGATCTTGTGGTCTCCCAGGAAAGGAATATTGTTGGTAGCAGGAATGCGAGCATCGGGTGTGCAGAAATCCAACTGATCAACAGTGATGATTTTTCCCTGATGAGGAAATTGTACACATCGAAAGACCGATGAGGAAAAAATAGTCATAGCATAAAACCAACTCCTTCACAGTAACAAGTTGTAATTGCGGGGGCCATCGACCACCTCGACATCAATGGTAACAGTTTTTCCACCCAATTGGATGGGCAGGGACTATAAAAGCCCATGATGATGAAAACCTCGCCCATCGAAGGCACGTAACATCGTTGGGGATTTATTGAGTGCTGGTGATTTTAAACCTTTCCAACACGCCAAAGACATAACACAAATTGAGGCTCCCTCATCCAGAATAGTTCGTTGGATTTGTTGATTGTGGACAACAACATCAACTTGGAAAGCAAGTTGGTGGGAGATTCGAGACGTATAATTATCCAGGTTAAACATGATCTGGTTGGATGACTCAGGATCAACAACGCCAAGGGGGGATAAGAGAATTTTACGTTGACTGGGGCAGTGTTGTAAAACTTCCAAGGCAGACATAGCACACGGGGCTTGGGCCAAATCTTCTACAATATTGTAATTTTGGATAGCCCGTGAATTAGGATTGAAGGTAGATTTCCGGATGGTGCTCTTAGGAGGGCGTAAGATAGATTCAAACGTGGGTTTCTCAATATGGAGTGGTCCAGATGGAGGATTAATCAATGGAAGACTGACGGAGGACGATGACGGATCTGGTAAAGCACCAGTACCGTTAACGTCTTTTCCTTTATCAGGGTTACCTGGTGTGTCGTATGCCTTAGAGTGAGTGGTTAAATTGATCCCATTAAACATATAAATATGTGCACTCGATGAGGCCTCATCGTGAGGGTTGCTAGAACTTCCCCCAGGCGAGGGGGTTTGAGCAATCATGGATTGTTGCTATGGAAAAGGATGAGTAAGCACAGTGGGTTGCGACTTTCCTTGGAAAATTTTGGCCACTTCATCACGATGTGGACAATCTCGGGTGTAGTGATTGTCACCGCAAATGAGACATGGGAATTTCAACTTCCGTTGTATTTGCTTTTCGGCAGCAGTTGTTTGATTCTTTTTTTGTTCATTATTATTTTTTGATTTATTCTTTGTTTTCTTCTTACCTCCGGATTGTTGTGAAGGGGAAGATTGAACTGCATTCACCTCAGAGATCTAAGTTTGAGTGGAAGTAGAGGAGGGTGTGACTGATTGGGAAAGAGGGTGATCTTTGACGGAGCCGATAACACCATCTACATGAGATGAGGATGATGGTTTATATGGATCGGTATTAGCTCGAGTAGCATTCGGAAGCAAATCATACAAAGTACCAGATTGGGAATAAACCAAATCTAAATACTGAGCCCGAGCGATGGCTTGTTCCTCTATGACCGCACCGCCCATAGCAACATCGCGAGCGATCGAGGGTAGCAGTGATTTTGTGAACCATTCCACCAATAGTGTGTCGGGGATGAAGGCCTTGATCATCCTTCATCGTCGTCTCCACTCATGAATATGGTCAGAGATATGCATGACATTAGTTTGACGAAGGGAGGTCAAGAGTTCAGTACCCGTTTCGTAGCGAATAGGCAGTTGAAAGTACGTGAGGAAAGACATGGCAAGGGAACTGAAATCATGAAAAGAAGCATGTGGTAGTTCAATATACCACTTTGCCACCGAACCGGTGAGTGTTCGCTGGAAAAGACACAAACGTACAGAATCATCCATGAGGGAGTTTGATGAACACCACAAATGGAAAGTCATAACATGGTTGTTTGGATCTTCACCAGGGTTTCCGTCAAATTTCGGAATATCAGAAGGAAGTTTAGCAGGAATGACTGGCCAAACCGGTGAATGAGAAATAGGATCATTAGTTAACCGAGACAAGTCTGGGAGATCCAGAGTCGCAAGGAAAGGTAGATGTCGGTTAATTTGCGAATGACACTAGTGTGGCATAGGAACACCAGTAGGACCATAAGATGGGTTAGATGGATAGTTGTAACTAGTAGGTCCTCCTACATACGGTTGTTGTTGGCCAGGATAAGAAGGATTCGATGATGAATGAGAAACGTTGGAATGACCCGGTGGGTTTTGAGCATTATAGGCCGGGTGATTTGCTTTCCCATGAGGGGGATAGACATTTTTCCCTTGAGAATGGTAAGGAGTGGATCCCGAAGGTGGATACACATTAGACCCACGAGGAGGATAAGACTGTGGTCCCAGAGTAATCTAGGTGGTGTTTTGGATGCCACCTGGATAAGATTGTGGGTAAGATTTCCCATAAGGAACAGGATTAGGTACCCCTCCTAATGGGTTATTATAAGAGTTCCCCCCAATGTGGGTTTGAGTAAAGGTGCCTCCTGAAGATACTCTCCAGGTTTGTGAAGGGTTTCCAACCAACAGGGTTTTCCCCCCTGCCAGGGGTGGATTTATGTCCGGGGTATGACTGGCAGACGGAGGTTTCCCTCCAGGAGGAGGATGAAAAGGGGGCTATCCCCCGGGAGGGGTAGGCCCACCATGGAGCGGTAATCCTCTAGGAGGAAAAGGTGTGTTGGATGGTGGTTGTCCTCCAGCCGGTTGTGTTGGGCCAACAAGGGTTTGTATCCTTGGGTGAGTAGATGTGATGGGTCCATCATTAGGATGGACTTGTGCTGGTGTAGCAGTAGGGTTAACAACCCGATCGACTGGGTGACTCATGGTTTGACCAGATGGTCCTGTTTCACTAGGAGGGTTATCAGGATGGAACGGTTGTCGAAAGGATTCGAAATGTTCATAGAGATCGCGTCCCGATGAAGTCCTCCAAATAGAACGAGTGGTTGTGGGATTGGTATTTACTGGGGTGCCAGGATGAATAGGAGTCCTATATTCCTCACCAAAGATTGGTTGCGTGGATCCCATATATGTTTCGGTAAAAATCCTCTCTGGTAATCAAGGGACTTCTTCATCTATGATGTTCCCAAGGGAGTCTAAATGAAGTAAAAGTGGTTTGAGAGGGGTCACCGAAGTGGTATTCACAATCGTAACAAAAGCGTCTTTCGGGTTATCTAACGGAGGAGCAATAATACTTTCAGCATCAGATGGATTTTCTACCTTTCTGCGGTGGTTGTCTTCGGGAGGGTTAGGAGGTAAGTGTTGATAGCCTTCTGGAGGCAGCCCTTGCATCCTACGTGATCGGCGAAGACCTTGATCATCTACGGGCTCAATTGTGGATAAAGGCATAACGCACCGAAAATCTAGGGCCAACTAACAAAAAGAAACAACACACGCTAACAAAATCTAGGAATCAACCAAGCAAACATGACCTTCTTTTGATGACCGTACTAGTTGGTGATGAAATCCAACATCGCGTGATCAAGTCTATAAGGGGCAGGGATAGGGTGGAACAGTTACAATGGCGACCTGCTTAACAGACTTACGCCTTGGTGCAAGATTCCATGCAGTAATTGTGGATTTACCCTCCAAGGAGCTCGAGTGAGTTTGACCAATATCTTCTCCAGGTACAGTGAGACTTCACTTCACCGTCACCTTGTGTAAGACCCTAAATATTATGGCCACTAAGGTTACCAATTCGCAGTCAGCCCCTGGGCGGGAACAGTCGATAGTCCGATCCAAACGTACGGGCAGGGTATCGAGCCCGAAATCAGCTAAAAGGCTTCCATGCAGTAATTGTGGATTTACCTTGAAGTGACCCCCATAATATGATCTGACCACCACAATCAGTTAAACCACGGAGGGTTAGTCCTCGTAGCTCACCCGATTGCGACCTCGTGCGTAACCCCTGTGTGAGAGGGGGATCCCAGGCAGACTTATACGATAATTGGATTTGAGTCTCCCTAACTCAAGATGCTAATGTTTGTATTGGAAAACTTTGGAGAGTTATGCTCACAGCCTAATCCAAAGTACTAAGCCTATTCTATTTTTGGTGGAGGATCCTAGAAAAGAAAAAGTTCTAGATAATTTTTAATTAGCGTTTATTTTTATAGTTTTTATTTACTCAAAAAGGAGTGCATGGAAGTGAAACGAATGGAATTACGACTCAGTCCCAAAAATGCATCAGAGAGGATAAGAATTCATTTCTTTTCAATGAACATCTATCTAAGGGGGAGAGAGAGAGAGTTCTTTTCACTAACAAGCACTGATAAGGAATGTCCTCAAACAATTCTTTTTCTCAATCAAATCTTGATGTGATGCTAAATTTTTTTTAGATACCTTCTAATATGCACAATCAATCATGAAGATGCTTTTTATCGTTTGCGTATGAATAATGATCAATTCAACACAATGCTTGTCTTGCTAATTATCTTCTCGTATGAATGAAAATCAAACTAGTACAACCCAAAGTCATACAAACAATACACCCTTTCGTTACAATCAAAACGAAAAGCAAAAGAAAAGAAACAATCAAAGAGAAAACAAAATTCACACCCAAAAGAAAAATTTTAAGAACAATGATCTTGACTAAACTCAAGATGAAGAGGTATGTAGGCCTTTGATGACCTTCACCAGGGTTTTTGTTCAGTTGATGAGGAGAGAAAAACAATGCATGGGTTTCAAACTTCACTCAACAGAAAAACTCAATAACAATAGTGAAGAAGGCTACAAAATCCAAACAATAAGATGTTTATTCTTCAAGCAAAATACAGATGCCAAGGCTGGAAGAAGTAGCATTGACTCACAAGGTTACTCAGCAGGAGAGACACAGAGAAAACCCCAGAAAAATGCAGTTTTGGAAGGTTTGTTGGCCAAAAAGAGGTTGGCGCTTTGTTTCCAAAGGCAAGGAGTGTTATAGCGCTCTGTTTAAGGCTATGAGGGAGCGCTGGTGCTCTGTTAACACTGGGACAGGGGCACCAGGTTCAAAAACTCCCAAAAATGTCAAAAATTTCAAAAAATTGCAAATCAATTTCGACAACTATGCTGAGTATGATGGGTTAGGGAGCCAATCAGCTCATGAAACCAATCAAAAGAGGAGTGAACCAGGTCTGAAACAATCAAGGGGTAGAACTAGGTCAATGAGGAGAAATCGAAATAAGAAATTTCGATTTGAGGCTATCTCCCCAGTGGAGTCTCCAGTTTCTGTTGTAGGAAAATCTCCCTGCGGACAGGTAGATTGCCTCAAAGAGCTTGACCCTAACTCTAAGACATAAAATTCTTAACGTGGACACTGACTTCCTTTCAAATCTATCCAAACTAACACATGAGAAGGGAAGATAACAGAAGTACCTCTTTCTCGATGTTTGTCCCTGCATGTTTTCACTTCGATCCTTTCCTCCTTGCTGGATCCTGTGGACAAATCAAGATACGACCACTTCCTATTCTATTGATATTAGCTTGAACACAGATCTATCTATCAATGATAAGTTCATGTAACATTAGACACAAACTAGAAAGAAACAGGCCAAGCATGTCATATTAATGAGAATAACGACAACAACACTTACAATCGTAGATGCGAATGCGACAACTTCGTCAAGTCCCCTTCATCTAACCCTTGCCTGAAAGATCCACAACCTAGATGACAACAGTTTCATTGATCAATCTCCTTTGGCTGACTGTGTGTTTCCTACAAGATCATAGGTTTCATGCTAGCAGTTCCTCCTCCTTTCCACCATCATAGAGTCTGCTTATATAGGTTAAGAGGAGCTTAACCTCTTGAGTTATCTTTAGAACAAGTTGGGAACCTTCTCCTCAGATCAGGGATCTCTTGATGAAACCAAGAATTCGAATACAACTGCCTCCTAATCTCAAAATATCCTCTCCTTATTCTCCTCAACGGGCCAACTACTGCCCCAGATTAGGCAGTGCTCCCTTAGAAGGGGCATCAGAGTGCTGAAGCGCTTATTGAGAAGCTTAGGGGAAGCGCCAGCGCCCTCAAGGTGAGTAGCGCTCCTTCAGAAGGGGCAGGGGAGCGTTATAACGCTCCCTGATGCCTTGTAGGGGAGCGCCAATGCTCCCAAGGCTGATATAGGGGAGCGCTCCCCCTCAAAACCTTTGTTTCAGGGCTCTCTTCAGGTGTTAAGAGTTCCTTGTCTTCAGTTTACCATTTCGTCTGCTTCAAATCAAGTACATGAGGTGTTTTGAGTGTCTCTTTAGTGTCGTCAGCATGGCAGTATGCTCGAACATCGTTTGCGACACTTGTGACCAACTTGCGACACTTGCGGAAGTTGTAAGGAAGATGTGACACTTACGACTAGTGAGAGGGACATGTGACACTAATCCATTTGAGTAATTCTGACGTGTAACACTTTTATTTTCCCAGGAGCATCATTTCCAAAGGTCACACTTCCTGATTTTATTTCACTTAGAGATAGACACTTTCCTTTGTCTCCCGTCATGTGTTTGGATCATCCACTATCTATATACCAAGGGTTCGTTTTTCGTTGAGCAGACAATACTAATCCACACTTGATACTTTCCTTCTTCTTCCAAAACTTGACATTTTCAGCAGGGGATTTCGAATCTGGTTCATAGTTCCTTAACCGACACTGAATAGATTTATGTCCAAAGTTATGACAGGTGTATCATTCAACCTCATTATTCAATAAGTTAAACTTGTCGTTGCAGTGTTTCCTACTTATTGACTGTTGATTATTTCTTGGCCTCCTTAGATGTATGTGTCCAGACTTAATTTGGCAATTTGCAGTCCGTGAAGGATTATTACTTGACTGTATCATTATTTGTTGTGGGAAGTATTTATTCCTTTGAAATCTTAATTGCTCATGTCTTAGTCTTAAGGAACAATTTACAGCTTTGTGACCAAAATTAGAACAGTAGAAGCAATAGCCATAGAAAAATTCTTTGTACCTGGAAAGTGGTTGCCTTCTTTGAGCAAATCGATTTCTTTCTTGTTGATGATGTCTTCCAGCAGAGAGAGCATTGTTTCTTTGTTCTACAGATTCAATCCTGGCACCTTTTTCTTTACTCGTCCTGGGCGGCTGATTGTCTTCCTTTGTTTCTGCAGACTTGTTATTGTCATTGGTTGTACTTTTGACAAACTTGATGGGTTCTTCATTTCCTG
>ML779174.1:146751-171322 GCA_009831015.1 Picea engelmannii | reverse complement strand
TCCCTAGTTTTTCTAGCACCAACTAGAAGGAAGCACCAACTCCCTGTGTTCAAGCACCCACTTGAACCTCTGAGGACAACAGTCCTCCCTAGCACCTCCCAACCACCCTGAAATATAAATCTTTGCTACTGAATTTATTACAGTGATATGATGTTCGACGATGGCCTACATGACTTATCACTATTCTGCTCCACTTCGTTGTTCTGTCTGCCTTATTGCCTTTCTGCTCAGATCATTTGCAATGTCCGGGTTATCGGCCCACCACGCTTTTGCTGCACCACTCTGATTCTCCTTCACCCATGAATCACCACAGCAAACTCCAATAGCCACTGCAAATTCCCACTGTAACGACCACCCCAATCTCCTCTCTGTCCCGTGTATTTATAGCGTCTATGCACCTTTTGCATCCAATGTTTTCCATGCCTCTGCATCCAGACTCTGCGTCATCATTCTCCACCTCTTGAGTGCTCTATCTGATCATCATCATGACTCTTCAGCTTCTATGGTGATTACACATCGGTCTTCTTCGACTTCTCTAGCAGATGTCATCAATGATTTTGGTGGTCTCACAGTGTCGTGCCTCAGTAGCCCTCCGATTATTTCTTGATCCAACGGTTCATGATCAAATCGGGATTTCATATATCGCGATTTCGGCACTTTCGATGACATAAAGTTTATGTCCATGGTAGTCGCGATTTCTTGATTCGCGATGTGCTTCAGCCCTCCTGGCTGAGCCCTGGTCCATGTGACCTGTCTCTGTGTGACCTTGGTCTTGTCACTTCCAAATCATGATTCACGAAAATCTGACACAGGCTAAGATCAACGGTCCAGGTATAACCTTGGCTCAACAGCTACGATTGAGTCGCGATATCGCATATCGCGAAATCGGGGTTTCTGATGTCAAGTGACTTTGTCATTCCAAAGTCCCTATCCCTGAAACTCCGATGAGGAGAATCAATGGTCCAGATGCATTTTGGATTCAACGGTTATGATTGAATTGCAAAATCGCACATCGCGATTTTGGGTTTCTCGTTGTCAAGAGATTTTGACATTTCTAAGTGTCGATTCCCGATCCCCAATATTCCATGCAGAGATTCAACGGTCCAGATTACTTCTAGCTCGACGGCTTAGATTACATCGCAAAATCGCATATCGTGATTTCAGAGTTTCTGTTGCAGTGTGTTCTTGACATATCAAAGTCCCGATCACCGATGCCTCTGCTGACGTCACACGTGGTTTGACACGTGTTAGATCCTGCCACGTGTCACTCTGATTCGTGAATTGCATGAGCCTGAAGTGTTAGATCTTCCTGACACTTGTCATTCTCTGGTTGTGCCATGTGTCCCTGGGTGACGTGGTCTGTTGACGTGTGTTGGATCGACGGTCTAGATCACTTATTATCCAACGACTGTGATTAACTCGTGAAATAGCATATCGCGATTTCGGGGTTTTCGTTGTCAAGTGTTCTTTGCATATTGAAATCACGATCCCCGATTCTCCGATGAAGGAAATCAACGGACCAGATCTAGTTCTTAATTTAACAGTTGAGATCATATCGCGAATTCGGGGTTTTCGTTGTCAAGGAACTTTGACATATCCAACTCGCGATCCTCGAAACTCCGATGAATACGCTCCTAGTCCATATGACCATTATTCTCATGACCGTAGCCAAACCTTCACTCCCTTTAAAGACCTTGCAGGTTCTCATTGATCCAACGGTGGTCGGGTCCCTGCGCTCGGATCTGACGCCTGAGACCTGTCCTCCTATCGAGCTTCTCCCGGTGGCGCCCGATTGCTGCCACGCGTCCTTCCAAATAGACGGTCCTGATTATGTCGGGATTTCACCTTGTCTTTCCCGATGGTAAACCTCGTACAGCTCCTATCCAATCTGACGGCGGACGGGTTTTCTAAATGAGATCCAACGACTGTGGATCTATGTCTTCCTTGTCCTCTGCGAATTCCCGTATCTTGAGCTTTGCCTTTGCTGCGCGCGTTTTCTTCAACGTTGTTCCTCCTGAACTTGCCATCAATGACAAGCATACGCTACTTGGTAAAAAATTTCCAACATTTACCTTATCTTCATAGGAAGAGTCACTATCAGTGTATTCTGAGGAGTCATCATTGTTTACACATAAACTTTTCTTTTTATCAAATGAACTGGATTTGTGCCTCTCTTCACCTTCATATTTTTTATCATGTTTCTTGTGTGGACATTTATTTGCAAAATGACCTATCCTTCCACAGTTAAATCATTTGAAAGGCAGTTTACCTTTGTATTTTTCTGATCCCTTATTTAGTCTCTTCACAAATTTTGCTTCAATTTCATCGGGCTCAGAATCCTCATTCTTGTATGCTTTAAATGATGCTTCTCTAGAAGTGGGTTTATCTTTAATTATTCTCATTTCATATACAGTGAGTGTTCCTAGAAGTTGATCAAACTGCAAGGTTTTTAGATCATTAAGTTCTTCTATAGTAGATACCTTCGGGTTGAATCTATCTGGGAGAGATCTCAAGATTTTCTGAACTAAAGAAGGTTCCCCAATTGTTTCACCAAGTGCCTTCATTGCATTTACCATTTCTTCTATTCTCAGAAAGTATTTTCCAATAGTTTCATCCTCCTTCATATTCAGTTGTTCAAACTGTATTCTGTAGGTTTGAAGCTTTGCATCATTTACCTTCTCATTACCCTCATAACTGTTAATGAATTTGTCCCACATTTCTTTGGCAGTTCCTAGGTGCATAACTTTTACGAATTCTGCTTCTCCAAGCCCACTCAAGATAGCATTCATAGCCTTACCGTTGAAGCTAAATTCTAGTCTGTCATTCTTATTAGCTAGCACAACTGGCTTTACATAACCAGTCTCTACCACATCCTAGACATCTACACCTAAAGCCATTATGTAGGTTCTCATTCTAACTTTCCAGAAGGCAAAGTTTGTTCCATTGAACAGAGGGGCCTTATTGGTTGAATTTCCTTCATGGATTGACATGTTTAAGCTCCAGGATCTACCCTTAGATAAAAGGGGCTGGCTCTAATACCAATTGTTAGACAACTGAGAGTGGGGGTGAATCAGTTGTTACTCTGCTTAAACGATTATGGCTCTTTAAACTCTTTGTAGAGACACTGAATGATGATCACAATAATGCAGGGAAATAAACAATGGCACTTTCAGCATCATTCACATATATGAGAAACACATAGACAGATATTTCCCAAGGAAACCCATGCAGGGTAAAAACCTATTTTCCTTTATATGATAAGTAATGGTTACATTCTTTATAGTATCATACATATGAGAACCAACTCATAATTAGGCTAGAACCTCAGTTTTGCAAGCTGCAACTTGTTGAGAGCACCAACTCTCTATTTTCTCTAGCACCCACTAGAAGGAAGCACCAACTCCCTGGTTTCTCTAGCACCAACTAGAAGGAAGCACCAACTCCCTAGTTTCTCTAGCACCAACTAGAAGGAAGCACCATCTCCCTGTGTTCAAGAATCCACTTGAACCTTTGAGGAAACCAGTCCTCCCTAGCTCCTTTCAACCACCCTGAAATATAAATCTTTGCTACTGAAACTTATTACAGTGATATGATGTTTAATAATGGCTTACCAGACTTATCATTGTTCTGCTACATTTCGTTTCTCTATCTGCCTCATTGCCTTTCTGCACACATCACTTGCACTATATGTTCTTCTACTTTTTATGTTCTATGCTCCATGTCCATTCACTGCACAGTTCCTCTTATGTTCTATTCAGCTGATGCACTCTCCTCCTTCTTCACACATGAATCACCTTCACAAACAACAAACATAGCAACCACCAACAGCAACAACAACCTCATCTCTTCTCTGTACCATGTATATATGGATTTTGTGCATCTTGTGCATGCAATATTTTCCATTCCTATGCATGCTCATACTGCGCCAATCTCCTCCACCTCTCGAGTGATTTGCGTGATCATCATCGTAACTCTTTATCTTCTCTGGCTATTTTCCCATGCGTTCAGCATCACTGGATGTTATGTTGAGATTCCTCAGCCTCTCTGGCAGTTGGGACTCTTCGTCTTCTCTGTGACAGTCGAGCTCACCTTCTCTGTTTTAGTTATAGGCTTCCACACTCATCCATCTGTCAATCGCTTCTAAAAATAGTCTTTCTTCACTTGGACGAAGCTTGGAGACTCTTCATCTCCTCTGGCGATGACACAGGGGTTTCTTTGAATTCTCTAGAAAACACCATCAATGGCTTCTGGTAGTTTCATTGTGTCGTGCATCAGTAGCCCTCCGATCAACACTTGATTTGACGGTTCAGATTATATCACAATTTCACCTATCGCGATATCGGGATTCCTGATGTCAATTTTCTTTGACATGTCGAACTCTCGATCCCCGATGCCTCTCCATTGACTAGAATAAACAATCCATATTTGATCTTGATTCAACGACTGCGATTTGAGTCACGATTTTTCACATCGAGAAATCGGGATTCCTGTTGCAATGTTTCTTTGACATTTCCAAAACACGATCCTTGAAACTCTGACGTGGTGTCCATCTGTTGATGTCACACGTGGATTTACACGTGTTGAATACTGCCACGTGTCACTCTGATTAGTGACTTACATGTGCCTGAAATGTTGAATCAGTATGACACTTGTCATTACCTGGTTGTGCCACGTGTTCCTAGTTGACGCGGTCTGTTGACGTGAGTCGGGTCGACTGTCTAGATCACATCTTGATCTGACGGTTCAGGTTCAGTCGGGATTTCACACATCGCGATTTTGGGATTCTTGATGTCAATATTCTTTGACATCTCCAACTCTCGATCCTTGAAACCCCGACAGGGAGCTGGATCAACGGTCCACATAACCCCCTGAGATGGACGGTCCTCCTACTTCCAGGATTTGTGAGCCCTCTACTCCTTGCACTTTTTAAAGATCGTGCAGGTTTTCCTCGATCCAATGGTAGTCGGAACTTGTTCTCAGATATGATGCCTCTAACTTCAATTAGCCCTCCGACTGAGCTCGTGGTCCATGTGACCTCCCCCTATATGACCGCAGCCAAACCTCCTCATCGGGGTTTCAGAATTTCCAATGCCGAAACATGTATGTCATTAGGATTCGCGATCCCTCGAATCACGACATGCTCTTTACACACTAGCTCTCCTGGCTAGGCTACTGGCCTATATGACCATTATTCCCATTACCATAGTGTTACCACTCGTCAGGGTTTCGATCTTTTCAATGCCGCAATGCATTGGCTGTGGGGATTCCCGATATGTGAAACCTCAATGAGTCAACCCTCCTTTCGAGATTTCACCTTGGCTTTTCCCAATGGTAAACCTCATGCAGCTCCTATCTGATCTGACGGCTGACGGGATTTCTGAATGAGATCCAACGGCTCTCGATCTCTCCCTTCTGTAGGCTTCTCCTGAGCTCCTCCTGGACGTAGAAACAAATGGTATAGATCTCCTTCGTCAACCGATCTGACGGTGGTTGTGCTCCCTCCTGAGATTTGCACACTTTCCTCCCAACCTTGGGAGAATTACAAGTTCTCAATGGCCTCGAACTTTGTCTTCCTTCTCCTCAGCGAACTCCTGTATCTTGAGCTTTGGTGCGAACATTCTCCTCGACGTTGTTCCTCCTGAGATTTAACTTCCAAATCCCCAAGGGATTCTTGGACTTTTGCGCCTCTGCAGAGTCTTCACATGCATACTCAGTGTTGTCTCTCCTGAGCTTCTCACACGCTAAGATCCCTAAGGGATTTTATTCTTCTTCCTTTCTCCTGCAGATGGAGAAATATGGATGCCCTTAATTTTAGCCTTCTACCTGTTAAACGCATTGCATTCGAATCTGTGGTAATTCCTCCTGAGCTTACATTGTTCTTGTTTTTCCATCGATGCACACTTTGATCCTACCATCTTCACTGTTGTACTTGCCATCAATGACAAGCATACTCTACCTATTAAACATTTTCCAATAGTCTCCCCCTTTGGCATTGATGGCAACTAAGGCACCAAAATTCTTTTCTCCCCCTTTGACATCAATGTCAAGGAAGAGACATGCTCCCCCTGAGCTATTGCAGTAATTTTTGGAGGCATTAGATATTCAAACAATACAAATCTCCCCCTATCAAGATGGACTCTTTTAGGTGTGAAACTAAATGACACCCAGCTTCTGTCTGAGATATTCAAGCGGTGTCTTGGCTAGGGGCTTAGTAAAGATGTCTACAATTTGTTCTGTATTGGGAATGTAATGGACCTGAACAATCTGATTGGTGACCTGCTCTCTTAGAAAATGATATTTTATCGGAATATGTTTTTTCTTGGAGTGGACGACAGGATTTTTAGACACACTGATGGCACTTGTGTTATCACAATGAATTGGGATCGGTGAAGTATATTTTACCTCTAAGTCTGTAAATGTTTGAATCATCCATAATACCTGTGTGCAACAGGTAGCAGCAACAATGTACTCTTCCTCTGTGGTTGATAAAGAAATGGAACCTTGTTTTTTACTAAGCCAGGCTACTAAGGAGTTACCCAAGAAGAAGGCTCCTCCACTGGTGCTTTTTCTCTCATCAACACAATTTGCCCAATTTGCATCTGAATAAGCAGTCAACTGAAGACTTTGATTTATGGGATACCACAAACCATAAGTCATTGTTTCTTTTAAGTACCTGAATATCCTTTTGATAGCTTGCAAATGACTCTGTTTAGGTGTAGCCTGATATCTTCCTACCATTCCTACAGCATGCATTATGTCTGGGCGAGATGTTGTGATGTACAACAGGCTTCCTATCATTGATCGATATGAGCTTTGATCAACATCAGGTGAATCATCATCCTTTCTTAATTTACATCCAGTTACCATAGGTGTACCCACAGGTTTAGAATCTTTCATTTGAAACCTTTTCATCATTTCTCTTAAATATTTTCCTTGAGAAATGAAGATCCCATCGGGCCTCTGAGTAATTTGCAGACCATGGAAAAATGACAATTCTCCTATCATAGACATTTCAAATTCAGACTCCATGGTAGAAGAAAACCATTGTACCAGTGAATCCTTATTACATCCAAAGATGATGTCATCTACCTAGACCAGTACGATGAGAAAATCATTATCCTCTGTCTTAACATACAGATTGTTGTCAGTTGTTCCTCTCTTGAACCCTTTGTCTTTGAGATACGTATCCAGCCTGTGATACCAGGCTCGAGGGGCTTGTTTTAAACCATATAAATCTTTCTTCAGCTTGCATACTAAGTCAGGTTTATCAGACAATTTGAAACCCTCTGGCTGTTTCATATAGACTTCTTCACTTAAATCTCCATTGAGAAAGGCTGACTTGACATCCATTTGGTAGACTTTAAACCTTTTATGACAAGCATAGGCAAGAAACATTCTGATAGCTTCTAATCTTGCTACGGGTGCAAATGTTTCATCAAAATCCAGTCCTTCTATCTGAGCATAGCCTTTATGGACTAACCTCGATTTGTTCCTGATAACTTGTCCTTGCTCATTCAACTTATTCTTAAAGATCCATTTGGAGCCAATGATGTTTTTACCTTCGGGTCTTTGTATCATCTCCCATGTATTGTTTTTCTCAATCTGATCAAGTTCTTCATTCATTGCTTTAACCCAGTGATCATCTGTGTTGGCTTCATTAAAATTCTTGGGTTCCAGCATGGATATGAGAGATATATGAGATTGTTCGGTGGTTTTGATTAGCTTTCTCCTGGTTTGTACCCCTTTTTCTTTTTCTCCAATTATCTGACTTGCAGGATGATTCTTTTGAATGATTCTGGAGGAGGAATTTGTAGTTGACTGTTGATTTGAGTCTGTCTGAGTGTCTGAGTCTTCATCTGATTCAGAGTCTTCGTTTTCTGATTCTTGGACCTGTTCATCTTCAAATTTAGCTGTGTCTTCTGTAGAAGTCTCATTACCGTACACCTCTCTTGCTGGGATTCCTTCATCAATTTTTACATCAATACAGTCAACCATTTTATGCAGCCTCTTATTATAGCATCTGTGTCCTTTACAGTTTGTATCATACCCTAATAAAATACCTTCATCCGCCCTGTCATCATATTTGCCAAGGTTTTCATCATTATTCTTTATGTATCATTTACTCCCAAAGACTCTGAAGTCTTTGATTCAGGCAGGTCTTCCAAACCATAATTTATAAGGTGTTTTGTCACTTTGTAGTCTAAGGTCATCTTTGTTAAGCACATGGACTACTGTGTGTATTGCTTCTACCCAGTAGGTTTGACCAATATTCTTCTCATTCATCATTGACCTGGCCATTTCCTGCACTCTTTTGTTTTGCCTCTCAACTACTCCATTTCGTTGTGGAGTTCTTGGTATTGAGTATTCTCTCTTGATCCCATGCTCATCGCAGAATTCCTTGAAGTCTCTTGACATAAACTCTCCTCCCCGGTCTGATCTTACTCCCTTTAACCTCTTCCCTGTTTGAGTCTAAGTTAAATCCTTAAATATCTTTAACTTCTCAAATGCTTGAGCGTTTTCTATGAGAAAAGCAACCCAAGTAAGTCTGGAGTAATCATCGATAATCAGCATGAAGTAGTTTTCTTTTCCTGTGCCTTCCTATCTTGATGGTCCACATAAGTGCATATGAACTAGTTGGAGTGGTTTCTCTGTTGAAGTTAACCTCTTGGACTTAAACTGTGTTCTATTTTGCTTCCCTACTTGACAGGGTTTCCACACTGAATCTTGGGGCTTTGATATTATCGGAAGATCTTTTACTGCCTCGAGGTTTTTGAGTTTGATTAAGTGGTCAAAGTTTAGATGTCCAAGTCTCTTATGCCATAACCATATTTCATCTTGTTTTCTCAGATGACGTTCTTCTCTATTTTCTTTCAGCACATATACATTATTTTCTGTCCTTATGCCTTTGGCCACCACTTGTCCTAAGTTTACAGACTTTATCTTGCAGTCCTTGGACGTGAACAACACCTCGCATCCTCTGTCACACATTTGACTTACACTGAGCAGGTTATGCTTCATCCCATCCACAAGTAGAACTTCTTTGGCTTTTCCTTTTCCATTACTTAAGCTCACCATCCCTTTGCCTTTTATTTTCCCAGGAGCAGCATTTCCAAAGGTTACACTTCCTAATTTTCTTTCACTTAGAGATAGAAGCTTTCCTTTGTCTCCTGTCATGTGTTTGGAGCATCCACTATCTATATACCAAGGGTTCATTTTTCGTTGAGCAGACAATACTAATCCACACTTGATACTTTCCTTCTTCTTCCCAAACTTGACATTTTCAGCAGGGGATTTCGAATCTGGTTCATAGTTCCTTAACCGACACTCAATAGATTTATGTCCAAAGTTATGACAGGTGTAGCATTCAACCTCATTATTCAATAAGTTAAACTTGTTGTTGCAATGTTGCCTACTTATTGACTGTTGATTATTTCTTGGCCTCCTTAGATGTATGTGTCCAGACTTAATTTGGCAATTTGCATTCTGTGAAGGATTATTACTTGACTGTATCATTCTTTGTTGTGGGAAGTATTTATTCCTTTGAAATCCTAATTGCTCATGTCTTAGTCTTAAGGAACAATTTACAGCTTTGTGACCAAAATTAGAACAGTAGAAGCAATAGCCATAGAAAAATTATTTGTACCTGGAAATGGTTGCCTTCTTTGAGCAAATCGATTTCTTTCTTGCTGATGAAGTCTTCCAATAGAGAGAGCATTGTTTGTTCATTCTACAGATTCAATCCTAGCACCTTTTTCTTTACTTTTCTGGGGTGGCTGATTGTCTTCCTTTGTTTCTGCAGACTTGTTATTGTCATTGGTTTTACTTTTGACAAACTTGATGGGTTCTTCATTTCCTGGCTTCCCACTTCTTGATCCCTCTTCATAACCCAAACCAGTTTTCAGCTTTGGATTCCTTTGCTGATTCAGAATGGTGGCTAATCCTAACAACCCTGAAATATAAATCTTTGCTACTGAAACTTATTACAGTGATATGATGTTCAACAATGGCTTACCAGTCTTATCACTATTCTGCTGCATTTCGTTGCTCTGTCTGCCTCATTGCCTTTTTGCACACATCACTTGCGTTGTCTGTTCTTCCGCTTTTTATGTTCTATGCTCCATGTCCATTCACTGCACAATTCCTCTTTTGTGCTATTCAGTTGCTGCACTCTCCTCCTTCACACATGAATCACCTTCACCAACAACAACCACAGCAACCACCAACAGCAACAACAACCTCATATCTTCTCTGTACCGTGTATATATGGCTTTTGTGCATCTTGTGCATGCAATATTTTCCATTCCTATGCATGCTCATACCACGCCAATCTCCTCCACCTCTCGAGTGCTCTGTGTGATCATCATCGTAACTCCTCAACTTCTCTAGCTATTTTCCCATGCGTTCAGCATCACTGGATGTTATGTTGAGATTCCCCAACCTCACTGGCAGTTGGGACTCTTCGTCTTCTCTGTGATAGTCGAGCTCACCTTCTCTATTTTAGTTACAGGCTTCCACACTCATCCATCTGTCAATCCCTTCTAAAAATAGTCTTCCTTCACTTGGACAAAGCTTGGAGACTCTTCATCTCCTCTGGCGATCACACAGGGGTTTCTTTGAATTCTCTAGCAGACGCCATCAATGGTTTCTGGTAGTTTCATTGTGTCGTGCATTAGTAGCCCTCCGATCAACACTTGATTTGACGATTCAGATTATATCGCGATTTCACCTATCGCGATATTGGGATTCCTGATGTCAATTTTCTTTGACATGTCTAACTCTCGATCCCTGATGCCTCTCCATTGACTGGAACCAACGGTCCATATTTGATCTTGATTCAACGGCTGTGATTTGAGTCGCGATTTTTCATATCGAGAAATCGTGATTCCTGTTGCAATGTTTCTTTGACATTTCCAAAACGCGATCCTCGAAACTCCGACGTGGTGTCCATCTGCTGACGTCACATGTGGATTGACACGTGTTGAATACTACCACGTGTCACTCTGATTCTTGACTTACATGTGCCTGAAATGTTGAATCAGTCTAACACTTGTCATTACCTGGTTGTGCCACGTGTTCCTAGTTGACGTGGTCTATTGACGTGAGTCAGGTCGTCGGTCTATATCACATCTTGATCTGATGGTTCAGGTTCAGTCGGTATTTCACACATCGCGATTTCAGGATTCTTGATGTCAATAGTCTTTGACATCTCCAACTCTCGATCCTTGAAACCCCGAAAGGGAGTCAGTTCAACGGTCCACATAACCCCCTGAGATGGACGGTCCTCCTGCTTCCGGGATTTGTGAGCCCTCTACTCCTTTCACTTTTTAAAGATCATACAGGTTTTCCTCGATCCAACGGTGGTCGGACCCTGCGCTCAGATCTAATGCCTCTAACTTCAATTAGACCTCTGTCTGAGCTCATGGTCCACGTGACCTCCCCCTATATGACCACAGCCAAACCTCCTCATCGGGGTTTCGGACCTTCCAATGTCGAAACATGTATGTCCTCAGGATTCACGATCCCTCGAATCTCGACACGCTCTTTACGCACTAGCTCTCATGCCTAGGCTCCTGGCCCATATGACCGCTATCCCCGTGACCATAGTCTTACCACTCGTTGGGGTTTCGATATTTTCAATGCCGCAAAGCATTGGCTCACAGGATTCCCAATATGTGAAACCCCGATGAGTCAACCCTCCTTTCGGGATTTCACCTTGGCTTTTGACGATGGTAAACCTCATGCATATCTTGTATGATCTGATGGCTGACGGGATTTCTGAATGAGATCCAACAGCTCTCGATCTCTCCCTTCTATAGGCTTCTCCTGAGCTCCTCCTGGATGTAGAAACCAACGGTCCAGATCTTCTTCTTCAGCCGATCTGGCGGCGACTGTGCTCCCTCCTGAGCTTTTCACACTTTCCTCCCAACCTTGGGAGAATTACAAGTTCTCAATGGCCTTGACCTTTGTCTTCCTTCTCCTCTACGAACTCCTGTATCTTGACCTTTGTTGGGCGCATTCTCCTCGACGTTGTTCCTCCTGAGCTTTCACTTCTGAATCCGTAAGGAATTCTTGGACTTCTGTGCCTCTGCGGAGTCTTCACATGCACACTCAATGTTGTCTCTCCTGAGCTTCTCACACGCTCATATCCCTAAGGGATTTTATTCTTCTTCCTTTCACCTGCAGATGGAGAAATATGGAGTCCCTTAATTTTATCCTTCTACCTGTTAAACGCACTGCATTCGACTCTGCACTAATTCCTCCTAAGCTTACGTTGTTCCTGTTTTTCCATCGATGCACACTCTGATCCTTCCATCTTCACTGTTGTACTTGCCATCAATGACAAGCATACTCTACCTGTTAAAAATTTGCCAACAGTCTCCCCCTTTGGCATTGATGGCAACTAAGGCACCAAAATTCTTTTCTCCCCCTTTGACATCAATGTCAAAGAAGAGACATGCTCCCCCTGAGCTATTGCAGTAATTTTAGGAGGCATTAGATATTCAAACAATACAAATATCCCCCTAACAAGATGGACTCTTTTAGGTGTGAAACGAAATGACACCCAGCTTTTGTCTGAGATATTCAAGAGGTGTCTTGGCTAGGGGCTTAGTAAAGATGTCTGCAATTTGTTCTGTAGTGGGAATGTAATGGACCTGAACAATATGATTGGTGACCTGCTCTCTCAGAAAATGATATTTTATGGGAATATGTTTTGTCTTGGAGTGGAGGACAGGATTTTTAGACACAATGATGGCACTTGTGTTATCACAATGAATTGGTATCGGTGCAGTATATTTTACCTCTAAGTCTGCAAGTGTCTGAATCATCCATAATACCTGTGTGCAACAGGTAGCATCAGCAATGTACTCTGCATATTTGGTTGATAAAGAAATGGAACCTTGATTTTTACTAAGCCAGGCTACTGAGTTACCCAAGAAGAAGGCTCCTCCACTGGTTCTTTTTCTCTCATCAACACAATTTTCCCAATCTGCATCTGAATAAGCAATCAACTGAAGACTTTGATTTCTGGGATACCACAGACCATAAGTCATTGTTTCTTTTAAGTACCTGAATATCCTTTTGACAGCTTGCAAATGACTTTGTTTAGGTGTATCCTGATATCTTCCTACCATTCCTACAACATGCATTATGTCTGGGCGAGATGTTGTGATGTACAGCAGGATTCCTATCATTGATCGATATGAGATTTGATCAACATCAGGTGAATCATCATCCTTGCTTAATTTACATCCAGTTACCATAGGTGTACCCACAGGTTTAGAATCTTCCATTTGAAACCTTTTCAACATTTCTCTTAAATATTTTCCTTGAGAAATGAAGATCCCATCGGGCCTCTGAGTAATTTGCAGACTAAGGCAAAATGGTAGTTCTCCTCTCATAGACATTTCAAATTCAGACTCCATGGCAGAAGCAAACCATTGTACCAGTGAATCCTTATTACATACAAAGATGATGTCATCTACATAGACTAGTACGATGAGAAAATCATTATCCTTTGTCTTAACATACATATTGTTGTCAATTGTTCCTCTCTTGAACCCTTTGTCTTTGAGATACGTATCCAGTCTATGATACCAGTCTCGAGGGTCTTGTTTTAAACCATATAAATATTTCTTCAGCTTGCATACTAATTAAGGGTTATCAGACAATTTGAAACCCTCTGGTTGTTCCATATAGACTTCCTCACTTAAATCTCCATTGAGAAAGGCTGACTTGACATCCATTTGGTATACTTTAAACCTTTTATGACAAGCATAGGCAAGAAACATTCTGATAGCTTCTAATCTTGCTACGGGTGCAAATGCTTCATCAAAATCCGTTCCTTCTATCTTAGCATAGCCTTTACAGACTAACCTTGCTTTGTTCCTGATAACTTGTCCTTGCTCATTCAACTTATTCTTAAAGATCCATTTGGAGCCAATGACGTTTTTATCTTCGGGTCTTTGAACCATCTCCCATGTATTGTTTTTCTCAATCTGATCAAGTTCTTCATTCATTTCTTTAACCCAATGATCATCTATGTTGGCTTCATTAAAATTCTTGGGTTCCAGCATGGATATGAGAGCTATATGATATTGTTCGGTGGTTTTGATTAGGTTTCTCCTGGTTTGTACCCCTTTGTCTTTTTCTCCAATTATCCGACTTGCAGGATGATTCTTTTGAATGATTCTGGAGGAGGAATTGGTAGTTGACTACTGATTTGAGTCTGTCTTAGTGTCTGAGTCTTCATCTGATTCAGAGTCTTCATTTTCGGATTCTTGGACCTGTTCATCTTCAGCTTTAGCTGTGTCTTCTGTAGAAGTCTCATTACCGTACACCTCTCTTGCTGGGATTCCTTCATCAATTTTTACATCAATACAGTCAACCATTTTATGCAGCCTCTTATTATAGCTTCTATGTCCTTTACTGTTTGTAGCATACCCTAAGAAAATACATTCATCCGCCCTATCATCATATTTGCCGAGGTTTTCATCATTATTATTTGTGTAGCCTTTACTCCCAAAGACTCTGAAGTCTTTGGTTGAGGCAGGTCTTCCAAACCATAATTCATAAGGTGTTTTGTCACTTTGTGGTCTGAGGTGAGCTTTGTTAAGCACATGGACTGTTGTGTGTATTGCTTCCACCCAGTAGGTTTGACCAATGTTCTTCTCATTCATCATTGACCTGACCATTTCCTGCACTGTTCTGTTTTGCCTCTCAACTACTCCATTTTGTTGTGGAGTCCTTGGTATTGTGTATTCTCTCTTAATCCCTTCCTCATCGCATAATTCCTTGAAGTCTCTTGACATAAACTCTCCTCCCCGATCTGATCTTACTCTCTTTAACCTCTTCCCTATTTGAGTCTCAGTTAAAGCCTTAAATATCTTAAGCTTCTCAAATGCTTCAACTTTTTCTTTGAGAAAAGAAACCCAAGTAAGTCTGGAGTAATCATCAATAATCAACATGAAGTAGTTTTATTTTCCTATGCCTTCCTATCTTGATGGTCCACATAAGTCCATATGAACTAGTTGGAGTGGTTTCTCTGTTGAAGTGAAGCTTTTGGACTTAAATTGTGTCTTGTTTTGCTTCCCTACTTGACAGGGTTTACACACTGAATCTTGGGGCTTTGATATTTTCGGTAGATCTTTTACTGCCTCGAGGTTTTTGAGTTTGATTAAGTGGTCAAAGTTTAGATTTCCAAGTCTCTTATGCCATAACCATGTTTCATCTTGTTTTCTTAGATGACATTCTTCTCTATTTTCTTTCAGCACATATACATTATTTTTTGTCCTTATGCCTTTGGCCACCACTTGTCCTAAGTTTACAGACTTTATCTTGCAGTCATTGGACGTGAACAACACCTCACATCCTCTGTCACACATTTGACTTACACTGAGAAGGTTATGCTTTAGCCCATCCACAAGTAGAACATCTTGGGCTTTTCCTTTTCCATTACTTAAGCTCACCATCTCTTTTCCTTTTATTTTCCTAGGAGCATCATTTCCAAAGGTTACACTTCCTGATTTGCTTTCACTTAGAGATAGAAACTTTCCTTTTTCTCCTGTCATGTGTTTGGAGCATCCACTATCTATATACCAAGGGTTCGTTTTTCGTTGAGCAGACAATACTAATCCACACTTGATACTTTCCTTCTTCTTCCAAAACTTGACATTTTCAGCAAGGGATTTAGAATCTGGTTCATAGTTCCTTAACCGACACTCAATAGATTTATGTACAAAGTTATGATAGGTGTAGCATTCAACCTCATTATTTAATAAGTTAAACTTGTTACTGCAGTGTTGCCTACTTATTGACTGCTGATTATTTCTTGGCCTCCTTAGATGTATGTGTCCAGACTTAATTTGGCAATTTGCAGTCCGTGAAGGATTATTACTTGACTGTATCATTCTTTGTTGTGGGAAGTATTTATTCCTTTGAAATCGTAATTTCTCATGTCTTAGTCTTAAGGAACAATTTACAGCTTTGTGACCAAAATTAGAACAGTAGAAGCAATAGCCATAGAAAAATTCTTTGTACCTGGAAAATGGTTGCCTTCTTTGAGAAAATCGATTTCTTTCTTGCTGATGATGTCTTCCAGTAGAGAGAGCATTGTTTCTTCGTTCTACAGATTCAATCCTGGCACCTTTTTCTTTACTTGTCCTGGGCAGCTGATTGTCTTCCTTTGTTTCTGCAGACTTGTTATTGTCATTGGTTTTACTTTTGACAAACTTGATGGGTTCTTCATTTCCTGGCTTCCCACTGCTTGATCCCTCTTCATAACCCAAACCAGTTTTCAGCTTTGGATTCCTTTGTTTATTCAGAATGGTGGCTAATCCTTCTGAGGCTTTGATACTTGACAGATTCTGATTATACAAGGCTTGAAATTTCTCCATTTCTTTCCTTGTTTTCACTACTTCTTGTTCTAACGATTCACATCTTGTCTTCTTTTCTGATAGCTGTTGTTTCAGAATCTCTCTGATTTTCATTGCCTCTTCCATTTCTACTTTTAGTACGACAAGGTCTTCACCAAGTTCTTGACTGTCTTTCTCTAACTGTATCGACAATTTTTTTTTCTTTCTGTTATGTATTCTTAGTCTGTCAATCTCTTCCAATGCACTGATCAGTTCTCCTTCCATGTCAACCACAGCTTCTTCATCATTCTCATCACTGCCTGTTCTTTTATTATCATAATTCTATTTGGCCATAAGTATGAAGTCATTTACCTTATATTCATAGGAAGAGTCACTATCGGTGTCTTCTGAGGAGTCATCATCGTTTACACATAAACTTTTCTTTTTATCAAATCTTCTGGATTTGTGCTTCTCTTCACCTTCATAGTTCTGATCATGTTTCTTGTGTGGACATTTATTTACAAAATGACCTATCCTTCCATAGTTAAAGAATTTGAAAGGTAGTTTACCTTTGTATTTTCCTGATCCCTTCTTCAGTCTCTTCATAAATTTTGCTTCAATTTCATCGGGCTCAGAATCCTCATTCTTGTCTGCTTTAAATGATGCTTCTCTGGAAGTGGGTTTATCTTTAATTATTCTCATTTCATATGCAGTGAGTGTTCCTATAAGTTGATCAAACTGCAAGGTTTTTAGATCATTAAGTTCTTCTATAGCAGAGACCTTTGAGTTGAATCTATCTGGGAGAGATCTCAAGATTTTCTGAACTAAAGAAGGTTCCCCAATTGTTTCACCAAGTGCCTTCATTTCATTTACCATTTCTTCTATTCTCAGAAAGTATTTTCCAATAGTTCGATCTTCCTTCATCTTCAGTTGTTGAAACTGTATTCTGTATATTTGAAGCTTTGCATCCTTTACCTTCTCATTACACTCATAACTGTTAATGCGTTTGTCCCACATTTCTTTGGTAGTTCCTAGGTGCATAACTTTTACGAATTCTGCTTCTACAAGCCCACTCAAGATAGCATTCATAGCCTTAGTGTTGAAGCTAAATTCTAGTTTGTCATCCTTATTAGCTAGCACAACTCGCTTTACATAACCAGTCTCTACCACATCCCAGACATCTACACCTAAAGCCATTATGTAGGTTCTCATTCTAACTTTCCAGAAGGAAGAGTTTGTTCCATTGAACAGAGGGGCCTTATTGGTTGAATTTCCTTCATGGATTGACAAGTTTAAGCTCTAGGATCTACGATTAGATAAAAGGGGCTGGCTCTGATACCAATTGTTAGACAACTGAGAGGGGGGGTGAATCAGTTGTTACCATGCTTAAACAATTATGGTTCTTTTAAACTCTTTGTAGAGACACTGAATGATGATCACAATAATGCAGGGAAATAAACAATGGCACTTTCAGCATCATTAACATATATGAGAAACACAGAGACAGATATTTCTCGAGGAAACCCATGCAGGGTAAAAACCTCTTTTCCTTTATATGATAAGTAATGGTTACATTCTTTACAGTATAATACATATGAGCACCAACTCATAATGAGGCTACAAGCTCGGTTTTGTAAGATGCAACTTGCTAAGAGCACCAACTCTCTGTTTTCTCTAGCACCCACTAGAAGGAAGCACCAACTCCCTGGTTTCTCTAGCATCAACTAGAAGGAAGCACCAACTCCCTGGTTTCTCTAGCACCAACTAGAAGGAAGCACCATCTCCCTGTTTTCAAGCACCCACTTGAACCTTTGAGGACACCAGTCCTCCCTAGCTCCTCCCAACCACCCTAAAATATAAATCTTTGCTACAAAAACTTATTACAGTGATATGATGTTCAACAATGGCTTACCAGACTTATCACTGTTCTGCTACATTTCGTTGCTCTGTCTGCCTCATTTCCTTTCTGCACACATCACTTGCACTGTCTATTCTTCCTCTTTTTATGTTCTATGCTCCATGTCCATTCACTTCACAGTTCCTCTTATGTGTTATTCAGCTGCTGCACTCTCCTCCTTCTTCACACATGAATCACCTTCACCAACAACAACCACAGCAACCACCAACAACAACATCAACCTCATATCTTCTCTGTACCGTGTATATATGGCTTCTGTGCATCTTGTGCATGCAATATTTTCCATTCCTATGCATGCTCATATCGCACCAATCTCCTCCACCTCTCGAGTGCTCTGCGTGATCATCATCGTAACTCTTCAGCTTCTCTGGATTTTTTCCCACGCGTTCAGCATCACTGGATGTTATGTTGAGATTCCTCAGCCTCTCTGGCAGTTGGGACTCTTCGTATTCTCTGTGACAGTCCAACTCACCTTCTCTGTTTTAGTTATAGGCTTCCACGCTCATCCTTCTGTCAATCCCTTCTAAAAATAGTCTTCCTTCACTTGGATGAAGCGTGGAGTCTGTTCATCTCCTCTGGCGATCACACAGGGGTTTCTTTGAATTCTCTAGAAGACACCATCAATGGTTTCTAGTAGTTTCACTGTTTCGTGCATCAGTAGCCCTTCGATCAACACCTGATCTGATGGTTCAGATTATATCGCGATTTCACCTATCGCGATATCGGGATTCCTAATGTCAATTTTCTTTGACATGTCTAACTCTCGATCCCCGATGCCTCTCCATTGACTGGAATCAACGGTCCAGATTTGATCTTGATTCAACGGCTTCGATTTGAGTCGCAATTTTTCATATCGAGAAATCAGGATTCCTGTTGCAATGTTTCTTTGACATTTCCATAACGTGATCCTCGAAACTCCGACATGGTGTCCATCTGCTGACGTCACACATGGATTGACACGTGTTTAATACTGCCACATGTCACTCTGATTCATGACTTACATGTGCCTGAAATGTTGAATCGGTCTGACAATTTTTATTACCTGGTTATGCCACGTGTTCCTAGTTGACGTGGTCTGCTGACGTGAGTCGGGTCGACGGTCTAGATCACATCTTGATCTGACAGTTGAGGTTCAGTCGGGATTTCACACATCGCGATTTCGGGATTGTTGGTGTCAATATTCTTTGACATCTCCAACTCTCGATCCTTGAAACCCCGACAGGGAGTCGGATCAACGGTCCACATAACCCCCTGAGATGGACGGTCCTCCTGCTTTTAAGATTTGTGAGCCCTCTACTCCTTGCACTTTTTAAAGATCGTGCAGGTTTTCCTCGATCCAACGATGGTTGGACCCTTCGCTCAGATTTGTCGCCTCTAAATTTAATTAGCCCTCCGACTGAGCTCGTGGTCCACATGACCTCCCCCTATATGACCACAGCCAAACCTCCTCATCGGGGTTTCGGAATTTCCAATATCGAAACATGTAGGTCCTCAGGATTCGTGATCCCTTGAATCCTGACACACTCTTTACGCACTAGATCTCCTGGCTAGGCTCCTGGCCCATATGACCGCTATCCCCGTGACCGCAGTCTTACCACTCATCGAGGTTTCAAGCTTTTCAATGCCGCAATGCATTGGCTCACAGGATTTCCGATATGTGAAAACCCGATGAGTCAACCCTTCTTTCGAGATTTCACCTTGGCTTTTCCCGATGGTAAACCTCGTGCAGCTCCTGTTCGATCTGATGGCTGATGGGATTTCTGAATGAGATCCAATGACTCTCAATCTCTCCCTTCTGTAGGCTTCTCCTGAGCTCCTCCTGGACGTAGAAACCAACGGTCCAGATCTTCTTCTTCAGTCGATCTGACAGTGGCTGTGCTCCCTCCTGAGCTTTGCACACTTTCCTCCCAACCTCAGGATAATTACAAGTTCTCAATGGCCTTGACCTTTGTCTTCCTTCTCCTCTGTGAACTCCTGTATCTTGAGCTTTCTTGCATGTTTTCTCCTTGACGTTGTTCCTCCTACGCTTTCACTTTCGAATCCCAAAGGGATTCTTGGACTTTTGCACCTCTGCAGAGTCTTCACACGCACACTCAGTGTTGTCTCTCCTGAGCTTCTCACACGCTCATATCCCTAAGGGATTTTATTCTTCTTCCTTTCTCTTGCAGATGGAGAAATATGGATGCCCTTAATTTTATCCTTCTACCTATTAAACGCACTGCATTCGACTCTGTGCTAATTCCTCCTGAGCTTACGTTGTTCCTATTTTTCCATCGATGCACACTCTGATCCTGCCATCTTCACTGTTGTACTTTCCATCAATGACAAGCATACTCTACCTGTTAAACATTTGCCAACAGTCTCTCCCTTTGGCATTGATGGAAACTAAGGCACCAAAAAAATTATTTTCTCCCCCTTTGACATCAATGTCAAAGAAGAGACATCCTCCTCTTGAGATATTGTATTAATTTTAGGAGGCATTAGATATTCAAACAATACAAATCTCCCCCTAACAAGATGGAATCTTTTAGGTGTGAAACGAAATGACACCCAACTTATGTCTGAGATATTCAAGAGGTGTCTTGGCTAGGGGATTAGTAAATATGTCTGCAATTTGTTCTGTAGTGGGAATGTAATGGACCTGAACAATCTGATTGGTGACCTGCTCTCTCAGAAAATGATATTTTATGGGAATATGTTTTGTCTTGGAGTGGAGGACAGGTTTTTAGACACACTGATGGCACTAGTGTTATCACAATGAATTGGGATTGGTGCAGTATATTTTACCTCCAAGTCTGCAAGTGTCTGAATCATACATAATACCTGTGTGCAACAGGTAGCAGTAGAAATGTACTCTGCCGCTGTGGTTGATAAATAAATGGAACCTTGCTTTTTACTAAGCCAGACTACTAAGGATTTACCCAACAAGAAGGCTCCTCCACTGGTGCTTTTTCTCTCATCAACACAATTTGCCCAATCTGCATCTAAATAAGCTATCAACTGAAGACTTTGATTTCTGGGATACCACAGACCATAAGTCATTGTTTCTTGTAAGTACCTGAATATCCTTTTGAAAACTTGCAAATGAATATGTTTAGGTGCAACCTGATATCTTCCTACCATTCCTACAGCATGCATTATGTCTGGGCGAGATGTTGTGATGTACAACAGGCTTCCTATCATTGATCAATATGAGCTTTGATCAACATCAGGTGAATCATCATCCTTGCTTAATTTACATCCAGTTACCATAGGTGTACCCACAGGTTTAGAATCTTCCATTTGAAACATTTTCATCATTTCTCTTAAATATTTTCCTTGAGAAATGAATATCCCATCGAGCCTCTGAGTAATTTGCAGACCAAGGAAAAATGACAGTTCTCCTATCATAGACATTTCAAATTTAGACTCCATGGCAGAAGCAAACCATTGTACCAGTGAATCCTTATTACATCCAAACATGATGTCATCTACATAGACCAGTACGATGAGAAAATCATTATCCTCTGTCTTAACATACAGATTGTTGTCAGTTGTTCCTCTCTTGAACCCTTTGTCTTTGAGATACGTATCCAGTCTATGATACAAGGCTCGAGTGGCTTGTTTTAAACCATATAAAGCTTTCTTCAGCTTGCATACTAAGTCAGGGTTATCAGACAATTTGAAATCCTCTGGTTTTTTCCATATAGACTTCTTCACTTAAATCTACATTGAGAAAGGCTGACTTGACATCCATTTGGTAGACTTTAAACCTTTTATGACAAGCATATGAAAGAAACATTTTGATAGCTTCTAGTCTTGCTACGGGCGCAAATGTTTCATCAAAATCCAGTCCTTCTATCTGAGAATAGCCTTTACATACTAACCTCGCTTTGTTCCTGATAACTTGTCCTTGCTCATTCAACTTATTCTTAAATATCCATTTGGAGCCAATGACATTTTTACCTTCGGGTCTTTCAACCATCTCCCATGTATTGTTTTTCTTAATCTGATCAAGTTCTTCATTCATTGCTTTAACCCAGTGATCATATGTGTTGGCTTCATTAAAATTCTTGGGTTCCAACATGGATATGAGAGCTATATGAGATTGTTCGGTGGTTTTGATTAGCTTTCTCCTGGTTTGTACCCCTTTGTCTTTTTCTCCAATTATCTGACTTGCAGGATGATTCTTTTGAATGATTCTGGAGGAGGAATTTGTAGTTGACTGCTGATTTGAGTCTGTCTGAGTGTCTGATTCTTCATCTGATTCAGAGTCTTCATTTTCTAATTCTTGGACCTGTTCATCTTCAGCTTTAGCTGTGTCTTCTGTAGAAGTCTCATTACCATACACCTCTCTTGCTGGGATTCCTTCATCAATTTTTACATCAATACAGTCAACCATTTTATGCAGCCTCTTATTATAGCATCGTTGTCCTTTACTGTTTGTAGCATACCCTAATAAAATACCTTCATCCGCCCTGTCATCATATTTGCCGAGGTTTTCATCATTATTCTTTATGTAGCATTTACTCCCAAAGACTTTGAAGTCTTTGATTCAGGCAGGTCTTCCAAACCATAATTCATAAGGTGTTTTGTCACTTTGTGGTCCGAGGTGAGCTTTGTTAAGCACATGGAATGTTGTGTGTATTGCTTCTACCCAGTAGGTTTGACCAATGTTCTTCTCATTCATCATTGACGTAGCCATTTCCTGCACTGCTCTGTTTTGCCTCTCAACTACTCCATTTTGTTGTGGAGTTCTTGGTATTGTGTATTCTCTCTTGATCACTTCCTCATCGCAGAATTCCTTAAAGTCTCTTGGCATAAACTCTCCTCCCCGGTCTGATCTTACTGCCTTTAACCTCTTCCCTATTTGAGTCTCATTTAAAGCCTTAAATATATTAAACTTCTCAAATGCTTCAGCTTTTTCTTTGAGAAAAGAAACCCAAGTAAGTCTGGAGTAATGATCGATAATCAACATGAAGTAGTTTTCTTTTCCTGTGCCTTCCTATCTTGATGGTCCACATAAGTCCATATGAACTAGTTGGAGTGGTTTCTCTGTTGAAGTGAAGCTCTTGGATTTAAACTGTGTCCTGTTTTGCTTCCCTTCTTGACAGGGTTTACACACTGAATCTTGGGGCTTTGATATTCTCGAAATATCTTTTACTGCCTCAAGGTTTTTGAGTTTGATTAAGTGTTCAAAGTTTAGATGTCCAAGTCTCTTATGCCATAACCAGCTTTCATCTTGTTTGCTTAGATGACATTCTTCTCTATTTTCTTTCAGCACATATACATTATTTTATGTCCTTATGCCTTTGGCCACCACTTGTCCTAAGTTTACAGACTTTATCTTGCAGTCCTTGGACATGAAAAACACCTCGCATACTCTGTCACACATTTGACTTACACTGAGCAGGTTATGCTTCATCCCATCCACAAGTAGAACATCTTGGGATTTTCCTTTTCCATTACTTAAGCTCACCATCCCTTGGCCTTTTATTTTCCCAGGAGCATCATTTCCAAAGGTTACACTTCCTGATTTGCTTTCACTTACAGATAGAAACTTTCCTTTGTCTCCCGTCATGTGTTTGGAGCATCCACTATCTATATACCAAGGGTTCATTTTTCATTGAGCAGACAATACTAATCCACACTTGATACTTTCCTTCTTCTTCCAAAACTTGACATTTTCAGCAAGTGATTTTGATTCTGGTTCATAGTTTCTTAACCGACACTCAATAGATTTATGTCCAAAGTTATGACAGGTGTAGCATTCAACCTCATTATTCAATAAGTTAAACTTGTTGTTGCAGTGTTGCCTACTTATTTACTGCTGATTATTTCTTAGCCTCCTTAGATGTATGTGTCCAAACTTAATTTCACAATTTGAATTCCATGAAGGATTATTACTTGACTGTATCATTCTTTGTTGTGGGAAGTATTTATTCCTTTGAAATCTTAATTGCTCATGTCTTAGTCTTAAGGAACAATTTACAGCTTTGTGACCAAAATTAGAACAGTAGAAGCAATAGCCATAGAAAAATTCTTTGTACCTAGAAAATGGTTGCCTTCTTTGAGCAAATCGATTTCTTTCTTGCTGATGATGTCTTCCAACAGAGAGAGCATTGTTTCTCCGTTCTACAGATTCAATCCTGGCACCTTTTTCTTTACTCCTCCTGGGTGGATGATTGTCTTCCTTTGTTTCTGCAGACTTGTTATTGTCATTGGTTGTACTTTTGACAAACTTGATGGGTTCTTCATTTCCTGGCTTCCCACTGCTTGATCCCTCTTCATAACCCAAACCAGTTTTCAGCTTTGGATTCCT
>ML779174.1:123473-146607 GCA_009831015.1 Picea engelmannii | reverse complement strand
ACTACTTCTTGTTCTAATGATTCACATCTTGTCTTCTTTTCTGATAGTTGTTGTTTCAGAATCTCTTCGATTTTCTTTGCCTCTTCCAATTCTACTTTTAGTAGGACAAGGTATTCACCAGGTTCTTGACTGTCTTTCTCTAACTATATCAACAATTGTTTTTTCTTTCTATTCTTGATTCTTATTCTTTCAATCTCTTCCAATGCACTGATCAGTTCTCCTTCCATGTCAACCACAGCTTCTTCATCATTCTCATCACTGCCTGTGCTTTTATTATCATAATTCTCTTTGGCCATAAGCATGAAGTAATTTACCTTATCTTTATAGGAAGAGTCACTATCGGTGTCTTCTAAGGAGTCATCATTGTTTACACATAAACTTTTCTTTTTATCAAATCTCCTGGATTTGTGCTTCTCTTCAGCTTCATAGTTCTGATCATGTTTCTTATGTGGACATTTATTTGCAAAATGACCTATCCTTCCACAGTTAAAGAATTTGAAAGGAAGTTTACCTTTGTATTTTCCTGATCCCTTCTTCAGTCTCTTCACAAATTTTGCTTCAATTTCATCGGGCTCAGAATCCTCATTCTTGTCTGGTTTAAATGATGCTTCTCTGGAAGTGGATTTATCTTTAATTATTCTCATTTCATATGCAGTGAGTGTTCCTAGAAGTTGATCAAACTCCAAGGTTTTTAGATCATTAAGTTATTCTATAGCAAAGACCTTCGGGTTGAATCTATCTGGGAGAGATCTCAAGATTTTCTGAAATAAAGAAGGTTCCCCAATTGTTTCACCAAGTGCCTTCATTGCATTTACCATTTCTTCTATTCTCAGAAAGTATTTTCCAATAGTTTCATCTTCCTTCATCTTCAGTTGTCCAAACTGTATTTTGTAGGTTTGAAGCTTTGCATCCTTTACCTTCTCATTACCCTCATAATTGTTAATGAGTTTGTCCCACATTTCTTTCGCAGTTCCTAGGTGCATAACTTTTACGAATTCTGCTTCTGCAAGCCCACTCAAGATAGCATTCATAGCCTTAGAGTTGAAGCTAAATTCTAGTTTGTCATCCTTATTAGCTAGCACAAATGACTTTACATAACCGGTCTCTACCACATCCCAGACATCTGCACCTAAAGCCATTACGTAGGTTCTCATTCTAACTTTCTAGAAGGCAAAGTTTGTTCCATTGAACAGAGGGGCCTTATTGGTTGAATTTCCTTCATGGATTGACATGTTTAAGCTCTAGGATCTACCCTTAGATAAAAGGGGTCGGCTCTGATACCAATTGTTAAACAACTGAGAGGGGGGGTGAATCCGTTGTTACCATGCTTAAACAATTATGGTTATTTTAAACTCTTTGTAGAAACACTGAATGATGATCAAAATAATGCAGGGAAATAAACAATGGCACTTTCAGAATCATTCACATATACGAGAAACATAGAGACAGATATTTCTCGAGGAAACCCATGCAGGGTAAAAACCTCTTTTCCTTTATATGATAAGTAATGGTTACATTCTTTACAATATCATACATATGAGAACCAACTCATAATGAGGCTACAACCTCAGTTTTGAAAGCTGCAACTTGCTGAGAGCACCAACTTTCTGTTTTCTCTATAACCCACTAGAAGGAAGCACCAACTCCCTGGTATCTCTAGCACCAACTAGAAGGAAGAACCAACTCCCTGGTTTCTCTAGCACCAACTAGAAGGAAGAAGCATCTCCCTTCGTTCAAGCACCCACTTGAACCTTTGAGGACACCAGTCCTCCCTAGCTCCTCCCAACCACCCTAGAATATAAATCTTTTCTATTGAAACTTATTACAGTGATATGATGTTCAACAATGGCTTACCAGACTTATCACTATTCTGCTGCATTTCGTTGCTCTGTCTGCCTCATTGCCTTTCTGCACACATCACTTGTGTTGTCTGTTCTTTCGCTTTTTATGTTCTATGCTTCATGTCCATTCACTGCATAGTTCCTCTTCTGTGCTATTCAGCTGCTACACTCTCCTCCTTCTTCACACATGAATCACCTTCACCAACAACAACCACTACAACCACCAACAGCAACAACAACCTCATCTCTTCTCTGTACCGTGTATATATGGCTTCTGTGCATCGTGTGCATGCATTATTTCCATTCCTATACATGCTCATACCGCGCTAATCTCTCCACCTCTCGAGTGCTCTGTGTGATCATCATCGTAACTCTTCAGCTTCTCTGGATTTTTTCCCACGCGTTCAGCATCACTGGATGTTATGTTGAGATTCCTCAGCCTCTCTAGCATTTGGGACTCTTCATCTTCTCTGTGACAGTCCAGCTCACCTTCTTTGTTTTAGTTACAGGCTTCCACACTCATCCATCTGTCAATCCCTTCTAAAAATAGTCTTCCTTCACTTGGACGAAGCTTGGAGACTCTTCATCTCCTCTGGCGATGACACAGGGGTTTCTTTGAATTCTCTAGCAGACGCCATCAATGGTTTTTGGTAGTTTCACTGTGTCGTGCATCAGTAGCCCTCCGATCAACACTTGATCTGACGGTTCAGATTATATCCTGATTTCACCTATCGTGATATTGGGATTCCTGATGTCAATTTTCTTTGACATGTCTAACTCTCGATCCCCAATGCCTCTCCATTGACTGGAATCAACGATCTAGATTTGATCTTGATTCAACAGCTGCGATTTGAGTCGCAATTTTTCATATCGAGAAATCGGGATTCCTGTTGCAATGTTTCTTTGACATTTCCAAAACGCGATCCTCGAAACTCCAGCGTGGTGTCCATCTGTTGACATCACACATGGATTGACACGTGTTGAATACTGCCACATGTCACTCTCATTCATGACTTACATGTGCCTGAAATGTTGAATCAGTCTGACACTTGTCATTACCTGGTTTTGCCACGTGTTCCTAGTTGACGTGGTCTGCTTACGTGAGTCAGGTCGACGGTCTAGATCACATCTTGATCTGACGATTCAGGTTCAGTCGGGATTTCACACATCGTGATTTCAAGATTCTTGATGTCAATATTCTTTGACATCTCCAACTCTCGATCCTTGAAACCCCGACAGGGAGTCGGATCAACGGTCCACATAACCCCCTAAGATGGACGGTCCTCCTGCTTCCGGGATTTGTAAGCCCTCTACTCCTTGCACTTTTTAAAGATTGTGTAGGTTTTCCTTGATCCAATGGTGGTCGGACCCTGCGCTCAGATCTGATGCCGCTAACTTCAATTAGCCCTCCGACTGAGCTCGTGGTCCACGTGACCTCCCGTTATATGACCGCAGCCAAACCTCCTCATCGGGGTTTCGAATTTTCCAATGTCGAAGAATGTATGTCCTCAGGATTCGCGATGTCGAATCCCGACGCGCTCTTTACGCACTAGCTCTCCTGGCTAGGCTCCTGGCCCATATGACTATTATCCCTGTGACCGCAGTCTTACCACTCGTCAGGGTTTTGAGCTTTTCAATGCCGCAATGCATTGGCTCACGGGATTCCCGATATGTGAAACCCCGATGAGTCAACCCTCCTTTTGGGATTTCACCTTTGCTTTTCCCGATGGTAAACCTCGTGCAGCTCCTGTCCAATCTGACGGCTGACAGGATTTCTGAATGAGATCCAACAGCTCTCGATCTCTCCCTTCTGTAGGCTTCTCCTGAGATCCTCCTGGACGTAGAAACCAACGGTCCAGATCTTCTTCTTCAGCCGATCTGACGACGGCTATGTTCCCTCCTAAGCTTTGCACACTTTCCTCCGAACCTTGGGAGAATTACAAGTTCTCAATGGCCTCGACCTTTGTCTTCCTTCTCCTCTACGAACTCCTGTATCTTGAGCTTTGTTGCGCGCGTTCTCCTCGACGTTGTTCCTCCTGATCTTTCACTTCCGAATCCCCAAGGGATTATTGGACTTCTATGCCTCTGCAGAGTCTTCACATGCATACTCAGTGTTGTCTCTCCTGAGCTTCTCACATGCTAAGATCCCTAAGGGATTTTATTCTTCTTCCTTTCTCCTGCAGATGGAGAAATGTGGATGCCCTTAATTTTATCCTTCTACCTGTTAAACGCACTGCATTCGACTCTGCGCTAATTCCTCCTGAGCTTACGTTGTTCTTGTTTTTCCATCGATGCACACTTTGATCCTACCATCTTCACTGTTGTACTTGCCATCAATGACAAGCATACTCTACCTGTTAAACATTTGCCAACATATAACACTAACTGCATCAAGTGCTAGTGTTAACATATATAAATAAATAATACATCTTGTTTCCAAATCCTATTTCCCTTTGACATATAAGCATTAAATGACAGGACAAGAACATATTAACAACAAAGAATCCATGGCCCAGAGCCATGCAACCATTGTTGAAATGAGCAAAGTACATAGCACAGTTATATGAAATGCAATAGTATGCCTTTATATGTGTCATTCTTTTCAAATGAAAATAATCCAAACTATATTTCTGTTTTGCAATTTAGTGTATATTTTCTCAATTCAATGGTTGTTTATTTTAATGTTATATTTTTATTACTTCGTCAATGCACTATCATCCAATCAGTGTAAATCAAACAATTTTCCTTCAAGGCATTGTCTATTCACATCTAATAGAAGGCTAGCATATATGTGTAATTCCCAAATCGTCTCGGGTGGCAATTTTTTTTGTCTTCCACAAAATGTTCAATATGAAGATACCTTGGAGTTGTGTACACCAAATCTTGATAAACCTTGGATTTATAACTCACTAAGGATATGATATCCATAGATGCAATATTCACTTTGGAGTATACATAGTACTATGTAGTATCAATATATATTGTTGCATATGCATATAATTTACCAAAAAAAAGGTTGTTCCTTGTGTAATTGCTACAAATGTAGAAAAAATCTAGTTTCCACCTCCAGGACTACCTTAATCATTCCAAAATCTATCTATGGTTGCAAAAACATCCCAGGTAGATGGTTTTCACTTACTCAAGAAATGTGTGGGTACCCAACCTAGCCACATTTACAACATTCACAATTCAACATATAATTTTTTTTGACGTCCCAGTTGTTGCACCTCTTTCGTCACCTTGGTGAGAAAATAAGAGGTGCTTGCAAGCTCAGTTGGGTCTGCTGAGCAGGACAACTATAGAGAAAAGAGTTAGAGAAATAAAAACAAAACTATAACTAAGAATTAAACTAATAAAAACTAAAATCATAAGCATAGGTACATAGAGATAACAAGAACAAAAAGACCCATGTCACCAATGTTTGAGGCTTGATCTATTGATGAAAACAAAGCACCAAGAAGAAAGGGTACTATGAGTCCCTTCTTCCTCCAAGGGAAGGCTCTTGGACCCTCACTAGTAGCTCTTCTTACAACAAAGAAAATGAAAATGGTAATGAAAGAACTCTTTGTAAATCCACTCAATGGAGAGGTGGATTGCTCAATGAAATGGTGCCAATGTGTTCTTTTCAAGGATGGAGTCCTTAAAACAATATAGACAACATAACATTACTTTGAATTCCTTGAGAAAATGAGGTGCATTCATGGCTTTTTATAGCATTGCTTTGGGCTTTTGTTTAACTGCCTTGTAGTGTGAAAAGAGGCTATTTAGGGCATTTTTAGGTCTTTGACCAGCCCACCATTCGGATCCAGCCCAGATTTGGAGGTCAAATCAGCTTGGGAGTTGAACCATAAGTGGTTGGGAGGCCCACATTCATAAATGCGTCGTTTAGCAGGTGCGCAGATTTTTGCACTAACAGGCGCGCATCGTGTGTGTATGCGCGCTTTCTACGTTCCTGTTACGCACATGTACGCGCGCGCCCAACTTCTGTAAAGAGCTCTTCAATTTTTCACTACTTTGTATAGTTTTTGACCTTTTTTTAATGTTGTGATATTAATTCAGGGCCATGAATGACTTCATTACTGTTTGACGATGCTGAGTTCTTGTAACCATGTGCGAACGAAATTTCAGTGATAACAGATGCGCCCTGATGGATGATGTTAGGAGAATACGTATAGCTGAAATCCATCAATGTTTCTTCTACTGAGGATGTTGTTGTAAGATAGAGTAATAGTGGGATCATTCAGAGTGATCTGTTGCAGAGAAAAGGAACCGGTAGGACCCGACCTTCGATGAGGTGCGCAAAAATAGAAAATTGTGTACAAACAAGGCAGGCATGCCCCATGCTCATGTTATGTAACTCTGTAAAAAGATGACTGAAGTGTTGGTGTAGACAACTGCAGCGCCCTTGGGGGCGGTGATGATAAAGACAGAAGACAATTCTTCAAAGGAACATTCTCTGAATAATAGGCAATGATCGCGGTAACAAGTATCGGCGATGATGCGGGTATTGATAGCCCTACCAAGTTCAGAGGTCTTCGGAAAATGATGGAAATAACTGCAATAGTCGCAAAGTAAGACCCACCATAACATGATAAAGTGTTGGCGTCGAATGTTACGGGGGTCAACGACAGCAGGGAGCAATGGTGTTTCACCCTATGCCGTTCGAGATCTCTCATTGAGTGGAGAATGAGAATCAAGATACTTTCGCCCTTCCGAAAAATGGTGTTGATGTCGACAAAAGGGGAACGCGACTTCCAGAAGCAAAGGGCTTCATGAAATCTACTGAGGTGAGGAAGTGGCAGAGGTACATGGACTAATTCAAGAAGTGGGAAGACTCCAGATTGCCCTTGTTTGGAGGATGTACGAGATAAAGTGTGGCCACAACTATGTAACGAGGTCGAGTGTCAGGGGGACGACAAGACCGGTGATAAGTTGTGCTAGAGGCAGGGCAAGGTGAACAAATTCAGAGGGTAGAGGTAAGTGACCTATGGGGTACTCTGAAGATATGGACAATGCCAGCAAGGGTAGATAATAAGTAATGCTCCAACCAAGGGTGACATGGGTTGCGTTTGGCCAAAAAAGGAGGGAAGCAGGTCGCCAAAGGTGACGACAAAAATATAATGACTGAAAATAAAGGCATTTGTACAATAAATAACGAATAATTTGGGGAGAAATGTACAAATACAGAAACGAGTGCCCTAGTGTGATATGGGTGGCTAATGGAGGGCAGAATTTTCTCAAAAAACTGATGAAGGGTGGGGGCCCCATTGGTGAGTTTCTGTATGAGGTAGGTGAAATGAAGGTAGGTTCGCAGATGGGCAAACTGATTGTGGATGAAATGGAGGGTTCATGGTACCGCGGAGGTACAGGTAAAAAATAGAACCATAACGAGATAATCTGGGTGTCTGTGTGGGAAATCTAGCAAAATGAGGGGAAGGAGTATGTGGTTGATTCGCGACATGATGAAAGACTACGGGGACTCCCATCCCTAAAGGTTAATGAAGAACAACATGAGTGTCAAAAAATGCCAAAAGGTGCTATGAATGGGACAACTCATGTGGGTAAGAATGCTACCAGGTAACAGTACTGAAGATGCAAATGGGGGTGTGGGTACTGCAGAGCCGAGAATGGGGATCCTAGAGGCAAATATCAGAGGGTGTGACTGGAAATGTAAATGCGATACAGCAGGAAACACTACATGCCAGTGTTGAGTATATACCTGAAGGGGTTGTGTCGATGGATGATGATCAAGTACCTGCACACATGAAAACCAAAATACCCAAAGTGAACAATATCTGAAGAGAATCAAAGATATGAGCATGTATTTGACAAGTGTGGCTAGGCGCATGTGTACCTGACCATGGTACGAAAAAAAAAAAGGCACCCCGGGTGCTCAGGATGAAAAGCGACCCAGGGACTGTCGTGATGTAGGTGATGGGATGTTGATCCCGTGGCTAAAGACAGATTGAAAAATGGACACCGTGAACTCCCAGAATGGTGAGTGGAAGTTTGGCAAAAGGCCTATATATAGCTGTAGGGCCCACATTGCCACCTCATTTGTACCTGCTGCAATAGTGACTGGACGAGCAGTTTTCAGAGGAGATTGGGAGATTCGGGGAGGATGAGGCAGTCGATTGAGGATCTGCGAGTATCAGGTTAGTGGTCTGATCATCCTGCATAGAAATAGGTTTTTAATTTTTGGGCAGGGGTTGTACGGAGGGTCGTACAGAGGTATTTAGAGGGTATGGGCCCCACATGCGCGGGCGATCTAGTGATAGGAGCGCATACGTGAGCACCTGTCCACTAGATATGCGCGCATGGGGGTGCGGTAGAGAGAATTTAAGGCACGCTTGGTGGGCGCGCCTGTGAGTTGAACAGGTGCGCACCAATGCGCGTCTGTTGGTTTGACAGGCGTGCACCTATGCGCATCTGTATGGTGAATAGGCGCGCGCAGGGGCACGCCTGTGAAGCGAACAGGTGCGCAGTGATGCGCACCTGTGTAGTGCACAGGCACACATGTGTGCGCGCCTATGCAGTTAACAGGCGCGCCTGTGTGCGCGCCTGTGTAGTGAACAGATGCGCATGTGCACGCCTGTGGGTAACGAAACCACTCCTAGGAGGCAAGGTTGAAGTGGAAAAAACAAGTCTTTTTGGATACTATTGATGATTGCATGAGTTGATATAGGGCTCTGTGTTGTCTGCAGGTGGACGGTGGTGACCATGCCTAAGCGGTGGCGAGAGCGAGACTGGGCCCAATTGCGAGACGTCGTGGCCATTGAGGAGCCCGGTGTAC
This sequence comes from Picea engelmannii, assembly GCA_009831015.1. NCBI lineage: Eukaryota > Viridiplantae > Streptophyta > Pinopsida > Pinales > Pinaceae > Picea > Picea engelmannii. The sequence goes on along the minus strand of ML779174.1, from coordinate 137,973 downwards.
ATGCGACTTTGGAAACCTGTGGGTTGTTGAATTTCTTTGAGTGCTCGTTGATATAGGCACAGGAGTATTTGTTGCAGTTCCTGATCCAGATGTGGAGTCTGAAGCTGCATTGCTTCCTCGTATGAGGAGAGCAGATCCCCTTCACTGTGGTGGAGGATATATATTTCTTGACCAGGCTCCCCTTTCGGGGAACGCCCCTACCGGTGGAGCCGGTGTTGCCCAAGACGATTTTTCTTGCTGATATTGGCCAGAGATACTGCTCAGGTCGGGACTTTATGTCTGGGACTGTGGTGAGTATAGCGGCAATAGATTCCCTAGCTCACCATTGTATAGAAGCAATGATTGTGCGGGTATATGCGTCACTGGCGACCCAACGGATTAGTGGTGGCCAGCTTCTGGTACTGGAGAGAGTGTTGGCCAGCGAGTGGTTCACTTGGGGGCTGACGCTGCATGCGAGGATGGTGGCGCAGTTGGACCACTGTCGATCTACTGGTGCAGGGGAGTTTTTTTTTGGGTCCATCCTAGTGACCTGGTTTTTAGAGAGGGTGTCGATGTTGCACCCCAGGATTCTACTGGAGATGTCGGGGGAATGAGAGCCGCGATTGAGACGGTGGTCGACAGTTTTGCTTCGTCACGGTGGTGGCGAAGGTGGCCACTTCTTTTCAGCAGAGGCAGGTAGTGGTGGGCCACCACCACCTGAGGGAGGAGCAGGTGGTGGTGAGATAGAGGCACCATGAGTGGTGCATGATGTATATCTTGTTTTTGTTGTATATAGGCTGGTGAGCCCATTTTTTGTACCGAGGTGCTGCATTGGCCTGCGGATACATGTATTTTTGTATGTAAACATTCGAATGGCCTAATGGGCCTTGATATATACATGAGTATACATATTTTGAGATCATGATGTTATCTACATGTTTGTTTCTGATGATTTGAGTATGTCCATTCTATATATATGTTGTGACAGGTTTTTGTGATAGGTTTATGTATGTGTAGATTGATGTGATGTATGCCAATCTAACACCATGTTAGCTATTTGATCTGTAAATTGATTCAATTGTCGTGGAATATGTGTAAATGTAATGGAATCAAAATGTCGATATAACAGTCTAACCTGCAGGTATTTGTGAAAGAGGCACGGATCGCGTATGTGGTACACATTGTTGAGATGGAGAACAACTAGTTGAGAGTCGAGGGAGACGCTAAGGTGACGAATATGATGATGTTGGGCGTCGGCCAAGAGGCCAATGACAACAGTGTATTCGGCTTGGTTGTTGGTTGCTGACCCCAAACATATGCCATTTTAATGGAGCATTTCATGTGAGGGGGTGTAGAGAGCCCAAGCAGCTGAAGCGAGATTTTGTGTCCAACGGCTGGCGCTGTCGGCGTAACCCATGTGGTAGGCTGGTGGAGGAAGCATCTGTCAATAGAACAAGGGATAGTTTAGACGTGAGGGAAGGAGGAAAAAGATTAAAAACACTAAAAAAGAAGAAATAACCTAAAGTAGAATGACTACTTTTAAGCATAAAATTTCTTGAGATACAACCCATTGAAGGGGTCTTTGAGAGAGAGGCCTTCGGGAGAGGCCAGGATGTATGCGCCTTTGGTGAGGCAATGTTGGATAATGTAAGGGCCATGCCAAAGTGATTCGAATTTTCCATGGCCAAAGGTATCATGAGCGATATCATAAGCCAGGACGAGGTCGCCTTCACGAAATGATCGAAGGTTGACATGGCGATCAAAGGTAGCCTTGGATCATTTTTTAGCTGCCTCGTTGTTCTGTAAGGAAGATCGACGATCTTCATCCAGAGACTCCAAGTTCAACAAGCGCTGCTCCATTGGAGCAGTGTCAGGTAATAGCTTAATTGCGGTGCGTAAGGTGGGAATTTCGCACTCGATGGGAAGAGTTGCCTCGACCCCATGGACTAAATGGAACGGTGTGAAACCGGCAGCGGTTTTCACAGCTGTTCGATAAGCCCATAGCGTAGAAAATAACATATGATGCCAATTGGTTTTATGTTTATTAACTGTGCGTTGTAACATGGTCTTGAGGACTTTGTTAACTACCTCGACCTGTCCATTTGACTGAGGGTAATATGGTGAGGCAAACTCGTGAGAGAAGCCTAACCGAGATGAGAGTTCGACGAAGATCTCATTCTCAAAGTGTTTCCCATGATCAGAAACGAGTTGGAGGGGTACTCCAAAGCGAGATATGACGTGGTTAAAGAAAAAATGCGTTGCAGTGTTAGCGGTGTGTTGAAAGTGGGCATAGCTTCGGCCCATTTGGTGAAGTAATCAACGGAAACGACGATGTATTTGTGGTCATTGTTGGAGGGGGGATTACAAGTCATAAAGTTGATGCCCCATTTACAAAAAGGGTCGATGGTAATGACAGGGTGAAGAAGCGCGGGGAGAGATAGGGATTTTTTGGTGTAGAGTTGACATTGCTCACAGCGTTTCACGGAGTGAATGCAATCATGAAACAAGGTGGGCCAAAAGTAACCGGCTAGGATAATATTTTGAGTAGTAGATATACCCGAAAGATGGCCCCCACATGCGCTCCTGTGGCAGTCGTTTAAGACTCTGTCAGCCTCGTCAATAGTCAAGCATCAACGAAGAATAATGTCGATGCCCTGTCGGTAGAGGATGTCTCTGATGAGAAGGTAGTCGGGGGCCTGATGGCGAATACGTCGATGATCATCCCGTGACAGGTGGTTAACGAACTTTTGATTTCAGAGGTAGACGAGAAGGTCATTGTACCAAGGATCATCTAAAGTAATGTAAAAGAGATGTTCGTCGGGAAGGTTGGTATTGACGAGGGCACTAGTGGTGTCAGAGGGGAGGGTCGTGACAAGTTCGGCGAGAACGAGGGCCTTCTTACTCTTAGGTGTTGAGAACTCGAGGTCATACTCCTGAAGGACAACGATCCATCGAGCGAATTTTTTGTTAACGTGCTGACGGCTGAGCAAGTATTGCATAGGGTTGGAATCTACGATGACCTTTGTGGTGCGAAGCAGAATGTAATGGCTCAGTTTCTGGACTGCGAGGACAACTGCAAGAGCAAGTTTCTCTTCGTGTTTATACTTCAAGGGTAGTCCTGAGAGGTTCTTACTAACGTAATAAATGACGTGTTCATGATTGTCATCTCCAAGCTGGACGAGGACGCCGGCTATTGATATAGCTGATGCCGATACGTAGAGGATGTAGTCACGATTATAGTCAGGTGCACTAATTAAAGGTGCATTTGAAAGCACTGATTTATGATCGTCAAATGACTGTTGGGCATGGTCATCCCAGTGAAAAGGGATGTCGTGACGTAGTAAGCGGAGGAAACTGTGTGCGCGTATGGCATAGTCGGGGACAAAGCGTCTAAGAAAGTTAGCTTTTCCCTGAAGACTCTGAAGTTGCCGTAAATTTCGGGGAGGTGGAATTTCGGTGATAGCTTGGACTTTGAGGGGGTCCACATTAATACTGCTTTGGGAAACAAGAAAACCGAGGAGGCTCCCTGCGGTGACACGGAACACACATTTGAGAGGATTCAAGTGGATGTTGTACTAACGACACCGTTGAAAGATGATTCGTAAATCATCGAGATGTTGGGTGCATTTCTTGGATCGAGCTGTGAGGTCGTCTAAGTAGGCAAGGATGATTTTAGCCAGATCGTGGAAGATGTATGTCATCGCCCGCTGGAAATTTGCGCCGACATTTTTTAAGCCGAAAGGCATGACACAATATGAAAAGGTACCCCACGGGGTAGTGAATGTGATTTTATACTGATCGGTTGGGTGAATTTGAATTTGGTTATAGCCAGAGAAGTAGCCCATAAAAGAGAGAGCCTCGTGGTTGGCATAGTCATCGATAATTTGATTGATGAAAGGCGTTGGAAAGTTGTCTTTTGGACATGCGTTATTGAGATCGCGAAAGTCTGTGCAAACGCGTATAGTGCCCTGTTTTTTGTCGACGGGTATAGGGTTGGAAACCCATGAGGTATAAGTGATGGGTTAAATAAACCCGGCAGTGCGTAATTTGTCAATTTTGGCTTTGATAGCCGCGGATTTGAATGGGTGTAGCGGTCGTTGTTTTTGGCGAACTAGTGTGATGTTGGGCCAGGTGTCGATGCGAGGTTCGACAATAGAAGGATCGAGTCCAGGCATTTCCCTGTATGACCAGGAAAAAATATCCCTATATTCCTGGAAGAGGGCTTTATATGCGTCGATTTCCTGAGGAGTGCAAGCAACTCCAATGGTGATTTCTTCGATGATGCCATGTTTAATGGAAATGTCGATTTTGATGGTGGGGGAAATGTTAGCCATGTTTCCTTCTTCAAACGCATCAGGGGTAGGAATGGGATTGTTGAACCAATCGATAGGCCCAGATGGGATAAAATCTTTGGTTTCGATTGAGTAAATGGGGTTTTGGTTAGGAGGCATAGGGGGCTTCCTGTGGAGAGAAGAGTGTGCGGTGATGTAGCGCATCCCAAGGAGATTCTGGGTGGTTTAACTCTTCAATTATTTCCTCATCGCATTGGAAATTCCAGGAATACAAGGGGTCGTGAGGAGTGATCTCAGTGACAGTGTGGTTGCCCCCTGATGAAAAAGAAAGGAGAACAATGCTAGGATATGGGGAGGGTTCACTCGACATAAACCATATATTGAAGTACTGAGGGGTACCCGTGGTGGTTGGGTGGAGAGTGTTCGTAGGGGAATGAGTAGGAGAATTGGGGGGGTTGCGGGGGAAATCCTCAGAGATGTCATCTAAGAACCATGGAGGCATTGGGAGTGCCTCGAGCTCAGGAGAAATGACATGAAGATCCTCTAGTGACGAGGTAATTTCAATTATCGCCTCTGCGGGTTGGTGAAGCGGGGCCAATTGATGTTGCATGTATTCAAGGATCATAGGACACTGGTATGTAAAATGAGCTAATGAATCGCAGAGAGAGCAAGGGTGTCTCATGCGTTCATTGACGGAAGTGGTGACATAATGAATGTCAGTTATATTGGTTGAAGAGGACGTAGCAGGGCGTGGGTTGTTTTGGAAGTTCTGGCGCATAGTGGCCAACGTCTGTCGAAAGCATGGCAGTGTTGGGCAATGATGGGTGTAATGGCCATACTCTGAACAGATAGCACAAGAGTATTTGGTCCTCAACCCTTTACTACTGGAAGGGTTGGTGGGACTAGTAGTAGTGGCGGGTGTTGTGGGAGTTTGATTGAGGGGGATCAAATTCCGTAATTCAGGTAGTGATGGACAATTGTTGGTTTGGTGGCCCTCTTTCTCACATAGTGCGCAAGGTGGTGGGATGCGGGGAGGAAGTGGAGCAGTGGGCTCTTTCTTCTTTCTCCTGCCCCCAGCTGTAGTAGGGGGGTTAGTGAGTGGGGGGGTGGTGGGGGTAAGGATGGGGATTGTCATGTGAAGTCCTTCTTGTGGGGGAAGGGATGGTCGAGGGACCATCTCTGGAGGGTGTAAATACCAAACTGGGATTTCTAAGACCATATTCGATAGTGTGAGCGTTGCGGCTACCTGAAAATATTCGATACCTGGTGGAGGGTAAAAGAAGGGAATTTGGGTAAGGGGTTGGGGGACTGTCTCCCAGATGGGATTATGCCCTTGAGGGGATGTGGATTTGTGGACTGTTGAGGTCGACGAGTGCACAAGAGGCTCCGGCGGGAGTGGTTATGTGACTATTGGGACGTCGGGAATGACTAAAGCCTCCTGAGGAGGAAGAGAATCCTCTGTGTGAGTGTCGTTAGATGATACGATGCATACCTGATTAGTAGGATGAAGGAGTGGTGGTGCTCTGTGGTACATCCCTAACAAGGATGGATCTTTGAAAATCCCAGGACCCATCTCAACGAGTGGGTATGCGTCTTGGTTGGTGTGGATGAGAGGAAGAATGTTATCGAGGTTGGCAGATGGGTTAGGCTCATAATGTGAGACTTGGTTGATGGTCATGATCTTCCCGTTGTGGGGGAACATCATTGTCCAAAAGACGGAAGATGCCACTGCCTTCATAGCGTACATGTAGCTACAACCGAGCAGGATATTATAATCGAGTGGGGCGTCGATAACTTCGATATCAATGAGAATAGTCTTGCCCCCGAGTTCAACGGGGACATTTTGGAAGAGCCCTTCAAGAGAGGATGGTCGTCCTTCATAAGCTCGTAAGGTGATGGCAGAGGGTATGAGTTCCGGGGAACCAAGTTTCTGCCATACAGTTTTGGACATGATGCACGTAGACACACCTTCATCGATGATACACCGATGAACTGTGATGTTCCATATTTTTACTGGTATTTGAAAAGCGATCAATGCGGGAAGACGAGGTTCTCCGCTGTCAAGATCAAAGGTGATGAGTCGAGTATCTGCAGGGTCGAATTCCCCCAAGGCGGAAAGTAGTGATTTCCGCTGCGTAGGACAAGTCTGGAGGACTTCTAATACTGACATGGTAGTCGGGGATTGCGCTAAGTCGTCTACCAAGCTATAGTTATGAGCTTCCCTAGCCTGTGGGTTGTGGACATTCCTGCGCAAGGGGATGCAAGGGATGCGTAGTGGTGGTTCGACAGAAGGGCGAGGGATCACCAACGGGGGTCCCGTCTGTGTAGGGTTTGTCTCTGGAGAGATGGGAACAGACTCAGTGGGGGTATGATACTGACGATTACGAGTTTGCAGAAGGATTTATTCCTCACTGGTGAGGAGAATTGTATGCTCTGCTAGATTGTTGGGGTTGAGGTATTGGCCCACTTGAGGTGGGGGATGTTGTGTGTCCTGTTGGGTGTTTATCACACCTTGATGTGGAATAGGATTTTGTAGCATGGTGGGAGGGGTTTGTTGCACGTACTGTTGTGGTGCCTGTGGAGGGGCAGTTTGTGCAGGAGAATGGGGAAGACTACCAGCATCTTTCAATTGTTTGAAATCAGTGATCTGGGGGCAATGGTGAGTGTAGTGACCGAACTCACCACAAAGGGCACAAGGGAAGATGGTTTTAACATTATTTCGCCCTTGGCATTTGTTATTATTGCCCCCTTGGGGGTTTTGGTTCCCTTGGTTCTGGTTGCCCCCAGTGGGTTGGTGTTGTAGGGGTTGATTCCCGCCTTGACCTGGGTTGTTGTTATTCTTGTTCCATCCTTTCTTCCTAGCATTTTTCGATGGATGAGTTGGGTTGGTTGTATTCAACTGTTCAAAACTTTGGTATTGTTGAGCAGCAGAAGGTTGAACAAAATTTACCCTCGCATGTGGATGTGGGGGAGTCATGGGTTGTGGAGGACCAGGAAATGGGAAGTAGGGATTTTGTGGTGGTACCGATCCATAAGGTACATAGGAAGGCGTAGTGCTTTCACTAGTACTATAAGCTGATGTTGAGGGAGTACCAATGTTTGTGGGAATAGGTGGATGTATGGGAGGTTCCGGTGGTGGTCCACTAATGGGTGGAAGTATAGCAACAGGGTATGGTTGTTGATAAGGGGGTGGGGGGTAATAAGAAGTGCCCCCGTATGCCGGCGGGTATTGAGGTGTTCCATACATCAGTGGTGGTTGGGGTTGTGGACCATGGTGTGTGGTGGAACCTATTAGTCCGTCTGCTGAGTGAAACATCCTAGGTTTGTCTTGGCCAAATGGCACAGGTTTTGGAAGATCAGGAAGTATCGTGTATAAGTACCCTGACTATGCGTAGATGAGGTCATACTCTTGGGATTTGCTAATGGCTTCCTCTTCTGATTGAGGGAAGGTGGAAGCTACATCCTTTCCAAGGAGAGAGACAAGTGATCTAAGAAACCAGTCGAGACACTGTTGCTTGGTGGTTTCTGCTTTACACAAACTACGTCGCCTACGCCACTTGTGAATGTGGTCAGCGATATGTTTGTCTGAGGTTTGTTTGAAGTTAGACAATAATTCTAGACCATTGTCGTGGCGGATGGGTAATTGGAAGAATGTCAAGAATGCTTTGGCCAATGACTCAAAGGTCGCGTGGGACCCTGATTTTTCTTTGACATACCATTTAGTCGATGGGCCAGTGAGTGTGCGTTGAAATAATCGAAGTCTGATGGAATCATCCATAATTCTATTGGAAGAGCACCATAGATGAAAGGTCATGACATGGTTGGAAGGGTCATCCCCTGCCTTCCCTTCAAACTTTGGTATGTCTAAAGGTAGTTTGGTTGGCATTGCAGGCCATGTGAGATCATGCAATATCAGATCATTGGTGAGTTTGGTGAGATCCGGTATGTTGAGAGAGGCCAAATATGGCATCTGCAGTGGGGGGGGAGGGTTAGCTCTGGCCATAGTGTGTTGTGAACCTGACCCTTGATGGGGACTATTTGGGTTGGTGCTCCCTCCTTGAGAGGAAGTGGGTCCCCCACTTCCGTGTAAAGGACAGGGAGTGAATGGATGACCTTGGGAAGTAGACCCAAGTAAGGTAGAACCAAGCAAAGTTGATCCTAAGATAGTAGCACTTACAGGAGTGTGTGAAGGAGGTTTCGATGAGCGGGCATGACCAGATACTCCCCCTAAGATAGGAGGGAGATTGAGAAAGCGTCGTGAATGACAGGGGTTCTTTGGTTCCCCTATGATGTTAGACTAGCGGTGTGAAATGTGTGCAAAAAGTGGTGAGAGAAATATAGAAACAAGAGCCTTTGCGTTGAATGTTTACACAATATATATATCCAAATCAAACTGTAATCAGATGTGCATTATACATAAAGTGAGAAAGAAGCATATATGTGGGTAAATGGGTTTTGTCCACGTGGGGGAAAAAGAAATCAAATGCTCGAGTCCAAGACGTAACGTCCTTCCTCTCAAATAGCACTGGACCTTCCAATAGTACTCAACAGTGGGGTCTGAAGTCACCGGAAGAGAGACTAGTGAAGGATGAAATAATTGGTTATAATGAGGGGTAAAGGGGGCATATCCCGAAAGCGCTGGCGATATTTCCCAATATCCACACAAAATCCAATCAAGGTGCAATTGCAACCCACAATTGCCACCTGGGTAGATGTCCTAAAGTTGGTCACTAGGTACCTCGGTCAAAGTGCGACATTTAGATTTTCGGCCTAAGAAATGGGTCACGGGCTGGATCCTGTCCAAGAGGTGGGTGCCTCAAGGGGGACGCACAAAACAACCGTACCTCAGCCTTCAACCCTTCACGGGTATCTCCCTTCCTTATGGTGATTGGAACACTTGACTTGGAGGATTTTCAGTTCCCTATTTGACAACCTCTATGTTTTGACAATGTGAGAACCAGATAACGGGGGGTTATTTGGATGCCTATCCCCGAAATCCTACCTAGACTAAAAAACTTCTTTTGGCACCTCCTGTGGAGGAAAACTTAGTGATTTTTTAGAAAGATTTTAGATGTAGTTGTTTTGGGAGGTTGGGGGTGCAAACCAACCTTGTTGATTTAAAAATGGGAGTGGATAGTCTCGTCAAGAAAAGATGGGGTATTTTCGGAATCCCTTTGGAGGAAACTTACTTTGACCTCCGCATTTCAAGAAGAAGCTATGTGAGTGATAAGTGACTTTTGTGTGTGAGTGAAAGTGTGCCAACTTTTGGTGATTTAGATGTCACCTTGCTGCATGTGGACTTCGTTTGGTCCTTTACAAGAGTTTGATTACCTAATTGACTAAGTGCCATTGGTACAACCTTGCGTAATTCAAAAGCCCTAAGAAGCTAACATGTGGACATGTGGGTCCATTACTATCCTTTGAACTCCCTATGGTGATGTAATCTAAGAAAAACTTGAAACTATCCTAGATTGAACATGTGGGCATGTATGGGCCCATTACAAACCTTTAAACTTCCCTAGTGTTTTGATCTAAGAAAGAAAAAAATTCAAGCACTATCCTATCTTTGTAGCATGTGGGCATGTATGGGCCCATTACAATATTAATATGTGTTTGAAAAATAAAACTAAGAGGGGTCCCAAGAAGGGTCGTTGTCCTCTCCTAAAGGTTTTAAACTTTGTTAAGGGAGGTGAAATTGTTTCACAATCTTTTTCTGATTCTCAAGGTCACTTGAAGGCGCGAGAGAAGAGCATACCAAGCGATTGTAACTCAACTTCTAGTCCCAATGTGAGTTAAATGTGATTAAAAATGATTTCCACCTTATATTATAAGTCAAAACAAGCCATCCATGTGGAAAAAAGCAAAGAAGGGAAATTGATTTTATCCTCCTAAGTGCCTATGTGTGTTTAACTAAACCCTTTATATGATGAGGGGACTAAGTGTGGTGCTTCTTTAAAACATGATTGACATTATTTTTAAGAAGGCAAATGGCCTTCCCCACATCCCAACAACTTACAATGTGAAATGTTTCTCAGATGTGCGGCCCCTAGTGAAGACAGAGGTGCACAGAGTGCTGGCGCCTGAACAGAGACGAGTCAGAAAGTGCATGCGCGCATAGAAAGGATGTCACTTAAGTGCATGCGTGCACAATGCGCATCTGTGGGGTAGAATACCCGCGCACTGGTGACAAGTGGTAGAGAAAGAAAAATCCGGATGGATTTCTCCCAATTCAACTTGGAATTGGCTGGTTGGCAGGTCGGCTTAGGCCGGTTAGTGCACCTGCAAGTTAATCAAACTAAAAGAAGAGAAAAATAAACCCAAATGAGGTAGGAATTTGATACCTTTCCCCAGTGGAGTCGCCAATCTGTTGCGCCTCTTTCGTCACCTTGGTGAGAAAATAAGAGGTGCTTGCAAGCTCAGTTGGGTCTGCTGAGCAGGACAGCTGTAGAGAAAAGAGTTAGAGAAATAAAAACAAAACTATAACTAAGAATTAAACTAATAAAAACTAAAATCATAAGCATAGGGACATAGAGATAACAAGAACAAAAATACCCATGTCACCAATGTTTGAGGCTTGATCTATTGATGAAAACAAAGCACCAAGAAGAAAGGGGACTATGAATCCCTTCTTCCTCCAAGGGAAGGCTCTTGGACCCTCACTAGTAGCTCTTCTTACAACAAAGAAAATGAAAATGGTGATGAAAGAACTCTTTGCAAATCCACTCAATGGAGAGGTGGATTGCTCAATGAAATGGTGCCAATGTGTTCTTGTCAAGGATGGAGTCCTTAAAAAAATATAGACAACATAACATTACTTTGAATTCCTTGAGAAAATGAGGTGCATTCATGGTTTTTTATAGCATTTCTTTGGGCTTTTGTTTAACTGCCTTGTAGTGTGAAAAGAGGCCATTTAGGGCATTTTTAGGTCTTTGACCAGCCCACCATTCGGATCCAGCATGGATTTGGAGGTCAAATCAGCTTGGGAGCTGAACCATAAGTGGTTGGGAGGCCGACCACATTCATAAATGCGTCGTTTAGCAGGTGTGCGGCTTTTTTCACTAACAGGCACGCATCGTGAGTGTATGCGCGCTTTCTACGTTCATGTTTCGCGCATGTGCGCGCGTGCCCAACTTCTGTAAAATGCTCTTCAATTTTTCACTACTTTGTATAGTTTTTTACCTTTTTTGAATGTTGTGATATTAATTCAAGGCCATGAATGACTTCATTATTGTTTGACGATGCTGAGTTCTTGTAACCATGTGCGGACAAAATTTCAGTGATAACACCAGTATGGCTTGAGCTGAGGACCGCCAAGCTAATAGTTTGTGCAACTTGCCAAGTACCGAATGTTAGTGTTAGAAGTCTATACCAAGGTAAAATCTATAGAAAAATAATCCATTGTACACCAGATGTCAACATTTTCCTTGCTTTCTCTTCTTGCTACTCTATAACACTAACTGCATCAAGCAATAGTGTTAAGAGATATAAATAAATAAGATCATCGTGTTTCCAAATATTGTTTTCCTTTGACAGATAAGCATTAAACGACAATACAAGTACATATTAATGACACATAATCCATGGCCCAAATCCATGCAACCATTGTTCAAATGAGCAAAGTACAAAACACATTTCTATGAAATGTATTAGTTTTCCTTTGAATGTGTTGTTATTTTCAAATGGACTTATTCTAAACTTTGTTTCTCTTTTGAAATCTAGCGCATATTTTCTCAATTCAATGGTTATATATTTTAATGCTATATGTTTATTACTTTGTCAATGCACTAACATCCAATCAGTGCAAATACAAGATATTTTCTTCAATACATTTTCCATTCACATCTGATAAAAGGCTATCACGTTTGTGTGATTCCTAGATTGTCTCCAGTGACAATTTGTTTAGTCTGCCACAAAACATTCAATATGCAAATGCCTTGGAGGAATATAAAATCTTGACAAAAATTGTATTTCCAACTCACTGTCAATACAATAGTCATGTGTGCAATATGCAATTTGGATTATATACATTACTATGTAAGATCAATATATATTGTTGCATTTGCATATGATTTACCCAAAAAAAGGTTTCTCTGTGTGTAATTATCACAAGCCTGCCTCCTCTTAAGACATTGTTCTTTAGTTTCTTCTCCTGAATTCCTTATCATTTCTTTCTCTCCTACAAATGCTCAATTTCATTTTCATGTGAAATCAATGAACCAAATTCAATAAATATGCAAATAAACCCTTATGTGAAAATCACATGAAATACACAATATTAACGAACAAGAAATGAATAGTACATAGATAAAGTTAGAAAAATGTACCTTTTTAATTTGTGTTCCATGTTTCTTTCTTTTCCCTATTCTATTTTTAAACACTAGTGACTTTTTTGATGTAATACACATAGAAAAAGTAAAACAAAAATGCATATTGATTGCAGTGAAATGCAAACACAATACAAACTACCAATATTTTATTTTCTCTGCAACCAGAATATCTGCTATATCAACTACTTGCAATGCCAAACACAATTTATTGATCCAACACATTAAAAATAACTTTCTAAACATGTAACAAGAATATGAAGAACGTGTTTCCATTTATTTTATCTCATTTATATGATGCTTAAGCTATGTCTATAGCATCCAACAACTGGGGAAATTGATATATATATATATATATATATATATATATATATATATATATATATATATAGAAACAACATACCTTGTTTTTGTCTTTGTTTATATTTGATTCATTTTCCACATATATAGTTTATGAAGTAGCTCTTGACCAATTTAATCCTCCACTAAAAACGAAAAATAAAAAACAAGCACTAAAACCTTTTTCACATATGTGATGCACATCAAGAAAATTTCATTCAATCATTTTATCCAGCAACACAACTGATAAGAGGACTAGTTTGCTTAAACACCACACCAATGCCAATGCTATTTTTAATGAAACCAAGTAACTATACTATCCATAGAGAACACACTATCAAACATGGTGAGAGATGCAAAACAATGGTAGTGTGGAAAGAGAAGACGTATCATTTCTCTGCACAAGATTTGAGTATAGACCAAGTGCTAAATAGACAAAGTACCAGATATGTGTAGCATACACCTATGCGAAAGTGTTGATGACATCGCTAAGCCAATTGGTGGTTAGGGGCTAGGCATGCCCTAACCGTCCTACAATTCGCACGGTTTTGCAGTTGCGCCTGGTGCTAGGTTTTAGCATAGAAATGAGCGTGGGTGCTAGGTTGGACACACAGAGGTGCAAATTGTCAATCCAGAGACAACAAGTTTGAAGGGGAACTTCCAGGAAGCCTATCTTCTTCAAGTTTTGGCCAAATCAGGTGTCGCAAAAGCCCAGCTAGGGGTTTTTGGACATTCTGAAGCCATTGGAGCCATCTATTTGGAATTGTGTGCATTGTAAAGCACATATTTTAGCACTTTGAGAAAATAATATAAAATATCCATTGGAAGCTGGACCAGGAGATGTATCCCAAGAGAGGGGTGAACTCCTTTATCATTTGTTGTGTTATGTGTTTATTGTTCACTGTTATTTGTTGCTTATTATCTGCATCTTGAATGTGTAATTTCTATAAAAAATTGTGTTTGCAAAATTGATCCAATTGCATAAGAACACTTGAATTAAAACTTGCAAATATTTTCTAGAATATAAGCCTTTATCATTTCCAGATCAAGTTGGTATCAGAGCTTAGGTTTTTGAAGGCTTGATTATTTGCAAGTGTTTTTTTTTTTTATGCTCACAAAGTTGAAACTCACAAGAGGAGAAGGTCAACTTGTAGAGCCAAGTTCTCATCCTTCAAGAAGAAAAATTATATCATCGCCTCAAGCTTCAAGGAGGCATTCACCAAGTATGGCTCATGAAGAGAGACATGAAAATATTCCTACAGAAGATGAAGATCTCAGAAAGGCTTTCATAGAAATGAGAGAAATGATGAAAGTCTTGATGGAAGAAAGGAATACAAGGTTGCAAGGTGAAGGCTCCAACCCTTCAAATCACAAGGGAGACAGTGGTGATAAAAATCCAAATGGAAATGGAGGGAATGGTGCTTCTCCACCACCCTCACCTCCATCTTCCTCTTCTTCTACCAGTTCACAACCTCTTCCGAATTCTCCAAAGGGACATGGTAAAACTCCTCCACAAATTCCTTTGTTAAAGCTTGATATTAAATTTGAATTGCCAATGTACAATGG
>ML779174.1:107774-123093 GCA_009831015.1 Picea engelmannii | reverse complement strand
AGAAAGAGGGAGAAAAATTTACATGCAAACATTGTTCAAAAGATGGCCATGATGAAGACCATTGTTGGAAACTTCATCCTGAAAGAAGACCCAAAAAGTTTGGCAACAAAGGGAAGTCAAAGACTGTTGAAACCATACAACATGATTTAGGTTCTGATTTGGGTGATGAAACAAAGATTACAGCCATGGGTTATCAAGGTAAGGGATCTATTGCAAGTACTAGTTCTTCAAGTAATAGTAATCTCAATGAAACTCGGCAAGAAAAAGAAAGAATGGAACTTTTTCACATAAGGGTTGTTTCAAAGCATACCAAGATAGATACTCTATTTGATACTGGATCTCAAGCAAACCTTATATCTGAGGATATTGTCAAGAAATTAAAATTGGAAACAATTCCACATCCTAAACCATACCCTCTTGGTTGGATATGTGATAATGCTAAATTGCAGGTGACAAGAAGGTGTAAACTTAGGTTTGCTATCACTGCAAATTTTATAGATGAGGTAGATCTTGATGTTATTCCTTTGGATATATGTGGTATTGTGTTGGGAAGCCCATATTTATATGATAGAAAAGCCATTTTTCATTGTCATGAGAATAAGTATCACTTGTTTAAAAATAGAGTTGAGTACATTGTTAGAGCACTTACAAAGAAGATGAATTTTTCACTTGTAAATGCGGGACAAATGAAGAGATTAGTCAATGCTAGCAAGAATTTTGTTCTCTTGATGATTAAACCCAAAGATGATATTGAAAATGAATTTTTTCAAGGTTGTGATGCAAAGTTTAAATCTGATCTATATGAGGTTGTTAATCAATATGATGAGATGTTTCAGGAACCAAAGGGATTACCTCCAAGAAGGAGTATCCAACATGAAATACAATTGCAGCAATATTGTCCTCTTCCAAACATCGGTATGTACCGGATGTCATCCATGGAGAATGATGAAATCAAAAATCCAAGAGTTGCTTGACAAAGGGGTCATCATGCCAAGCACATCACCATGTGGATCTCCAATTGTGTTAGTACCAAAGAAAGATGGTACATGGCATATGTGTGTGGATTTCAGGGCCTTGAACAAGATTACAGTAAAGAATCTCTATCCTCTTCCTAGAATTGATGATTTGCTTGATCAATTGAAAGATTCTAAGTATTTTACTAAGTTAGATTTGAGAAGCGGATATCATCAGATCAGGATTGTCGAAGGAGACACATGGAAGATAGCTTTCAAAACAAAGAAAGGTTTATTTGAGTGGATGGTAATTCCTTTTGGACTTTGCAATGCACCTGCTACTTTCATGAGATTTATGAATGATGTCTTAAGGCATTTTCTTGATGATTGTGTTATTGTCTACTTGGATGACATTTTGATTTTTAGCAAATCTTGTGAAGAGCATGTTGAGCATGTGAAGCAAGTTTTAGAAGTTTTGAGAAAAGAAAAGTTGTTTTTGAAGATGTCCAAATGTGATTTTGGAAAAACTTCACTTATCTACTTGGGGCATATTGTTGGTGGAGGCGAATTAAAAATTGATCCCTCCAAGGTCAAAGTCATATTGGAATGGCCCAAGCCCAACAATGTGACAGAGGTAAGAATTTTTTTGGGAGCAACCCAATATTGGAGAAAGTTCATTGCTAACTTTTCTTCCATTGCAGCTCCATTACATGCAGTGACAAGTGTCAAGCAAGTTTTTCAATGGGGAGGCAAGCAACAAAAGGATTTTGATACTTTAAAGGAGAGAATCAGTTCAGCTCTAGTTCTTTCACTTCTGAATTTGAAGCAACCTTTTGAAATCCAAACTGATGCAAGAAATTATGCAATGGGAGCAGTCTTGTTACAACATGGTAAGCCCATTTTTTTTCATTCTGAAACTTTTAATGGTGTCGTGATTAACTATCCTACTTATGATAAGGAGTTGTATGCATTGGTGCAAAGTGTGAAAAAATGGAAACATTATTTGTTGGGGAAAGAAACCATTGTCCACACAAATCATCAACCACTGCAATACTTACAATCACAGACAAAGCTACAACAAGCAAGGCACTTCAGATGGATGGGTTTCCTACAACAATTCCACTTAGTCATAAGGTATAAGAAGGGAATTTATAAAAAAGTTGTCGATATGATTTCAAGGCCTATTATTAGTGTTTCAATTATTCTTAAGCATAGTCCTATCATGCATGATAGCTATGTTGAGCAATATGTTTTAGATGTTGATTTTAAAGAAGTATATGAAACTTTGTGTCATTCTAACCATATTGAGGAATTGGATTACCATGTGCATGATAATCTTTTGTATCATCTTGGCAAGCTATGTATTCCACAGGGTGAAAGAATCAACATAATAAGAGAAGCCCATTCTTCTCTTATTTCTGGTCACTTTGGTGTAGGCAAGACGATGGCTAATTTGCAAAGGTACTGTTATTGGCCTAAAATGAATGAAAGTGTTTCAAGATATGTTCAAGGATGTTTGTTATGTGCCACAAGAAAACCTAGCAACAGAAAATTGGGTTTGTATACTCCACTTTCTGTTCCTTCTTGTCCTTGGGAAAGTATTTCTATGGACTTTGTAGGAGGTCTACGTATGTCTAAAAAAATCATGATTAACTTTATGTTGTGGTTTATCGATTTAGCAAAATGTGTATTTTGATGCCTTGTAAGAAGCAGGTTATAGCTGAGCAAATCACACAAATGTTCTTTCAGCATGTTTGGGTACATTTTGGATTACCTAAATCCATTATTTCTGATCAAGATTCTCTATTTATTGGGAGTTTTTGGTCGAGTTTATGGGCACTCATGGACACCAAACTGAAAAAGAGCACAGCTTTTCATCCACAAACCGATGGTCAAATAGAAGTGGTAAATAGAACAGTGGTGCATCTCCTTCGTGGCTATTGTAGCAAGCATCCTAAAATTCAGGATGAGCATTTACACTACATTCAACATGCTTACAACCGAGCTAAGCACTCTTCAACTCAAACATCACCATTTGAAGCATGTTTTGGCTATTTGCCCAAATCTTCTTTAGATTTTATCTTTGGGAAAGATATTGTTATTGATGGTCAATATGACATTGATAGGGCAGAAAAGTTCATTGAACAAATTCAGTCGATGCATCAGATCGTACAAGAGCAGTTGGAAAAGAGTCAAGCCAAGTACAAGACAAGACATGACAAGCATCGTGTTGTTCACAGTTTCCAAGTTGGAGATGAAGTTTGGATTTACATTAGTAAGGAGAGGCTTAAAGGAGAAGGTAAAAAACTGAAACCAATTAAATATGGTCCTTTCAAGATTCTTGACAAGATTAGTAACAATGCCTTTTGTTTGGATTTGCCTCCTTATATGCAAATGTATGCAGTTGTTAATGTTGAGAATTTGAAATTGTATGATCCTCCTTTGATTGATGATCAAGGAGAACATGTTCAGATTCCTTCTATAGATGATTTTTCCCCAGAATATCTTACAGAACTGCATGAAGACACAATCCTTGATAGGAGAATGAGAACTTCAAAACAAGGAAATGTGGAATATCTTCGAATTGGTCTTAAAGGAACAAATCCGAGAAAAGCCAAGTGGATTGAGGTTGGAAAGGTGAGGGAACTATACCCTCATCTTCAGATAGACTGAAAATAGTATTTTGGAGGTCCAAAAGATTTCCCATGGGGAGGTGTGATCGAGGGGATCAAATTTTTCTCAAAATTCAAAGTGCCCAGAATCACTTCAAATCGAATGGGTACGTAGGCCTTGTCGTCACGAACCCAACGCAACTCATTCGGGTTCAAACAGACGTCGGATGAGTGAGATATCGTGTTCTGTTCAAATCGTCAAAGAGGCAAAAAACAATGTGTTGATTGTACAGTCCGTACAGTCCGTACGGATGCTAACGTGGCAGGGCTATACGACACATAGCAGATGCTGAGTTGGCAGGGTTGTGTGACATGTGGCATGTGTTGGTTGGAATTTGTGTGGACGAATAATTTCTTGACACATGGCATTGTGGCGAATGGATTGGTGACACGTGGCCCAAACAAGGGCCGCCACATGTCACCTGGGTAATGGTTAAAATTTATGTAGTTGGCAGGACTCGACCCTGCAACCTCTGAGCAAGGGAAGAGCCTTGGGAAGGGCCGACCAACCGACGCGCCCACCGTTGTTTCTTATTATATATATGGTATTAAATTTATTTGAATTGCAATATGTTTTGATTTGGGCGCGGTCCGGGCCAGGGCTAAGACCTGGCCCCCGGTCACATATATATATACCATATAACCACCGCGTGTGCATTCAAGCCCCTCATGCTTGACACTTGGTGTGTTACCATGGTTTTAAACCTTGGCCCTTTCTATTGTGCGGGTGTAGTCATATGGTAAGCCACATGCCCAATGGTTTGGTGGTTAGGGGCTAGGTGCGCCCTAACCATCCTACAGTTCACACGGTTTTGCGGTTGCACCCGGTGTTAGGTTTTAGCATGGAAATGAGCGTGGGTACTAGGTTGGACACATAAAGGTGCAAATTGTCGATCCAGAGACAGCAAGTTTGAAAGGTAACTTCCAGGAAGCCTATCTTTTTCAATTTTTGGACAAATCAGGTGCCGAAAAAGCCCAGCTAGGGGTTTTTGGACGTTCTGAAGCCATTGGAGCCATCTATTTGGCATTTTGAGCATTGTAAAGAACATATTTTATCACTTTGAGTAAATAATATAAAATATCCATTGGAAGTTGGACCAGGAGATGTGGCCCAAGAGAGGGGTGAACTCCTTTATCATTTGTTGTGTTATGTGTTTATTGTTCACTGTTATTTGTTGCTTATTATCTACATCTTGAATGTGTAATTTCTATAAAATTATGTGTTTGCAAAATTGATCCATTTGCATAAGAACACTTGAATTAAAACTTGCAAATATTTTCTAGAATACAAGCCTTTATCATTTCCAGATCAATGGTGTAGCCGATATATGTGTAAAATAAAGTTCAACAGATTGGCATCCTGCTCTTGGATTTAGGATAATCCTAGTTCTACGATCTATTTGTCTTGGATAATTTCCTAGTCAAAAGTGTTTTTACTTCACCACTTTTGAGTTTGGAGGAAGATTTTGCAATATCATGTGCGAAAATGCACAATAATAACCAGCATGAATTCTCCACACAAGCATTGAAAATACACAATATTGGTTCTTCTAGTGATATTCCTCCGCCATTGACAAGGTTCCAATGGCATGGTTGTATCGAGTGTTTCCACATATTCATAGCTACACTAGGTCTACCTAAGATGGTTTATCTTTAATCCTTATGCATAGAACCTATAGGGTTCATCCTATTGCATTGCTACACTTCTGTGCCTTTTCATTTCCAATAGTTATGCATCCTTGATTGTGAAAAGCAACGTAATTTTCAATATAGGTCAATGATTTATGGTAAATTTATTTTCTCCAATTTAGCAGGAAATTCCATGCATCTAGAATCATTGCAAAGCAAATGCCAATACAAATTTGGAAAAACAAGTAATTGTACTACGGATAGAGAACACGCTATCAAAAATGATGCGAGATGTGAAACTATGATAGTGCGAAAAGAGAAGATGTAACAGTTCTTTGCACAAGATTTGAATATATAACAAGTGATAATTAGAAAAGGTATCACCTATGTGTAGCATACACCTATGTGAAAGTGTTGATGGCAGTGCTCTTCCAATCGCACAAGTGTTTTTGCAACAAACTCGGCCAATGTCAAACCATAAGTGGCATGAATTCTCATTGCAAGGCTTGAATGTCTAGAATACCACACAAGGACTAAAAATAGAGAAATAATTTGCTCAGTATATTTTGAATACTCATCCAATTCACACATATATACTTGGTCCACTTAAGACAGTCTATTTTCAAGCCTTGTGCAGAGAACCTGGACCGTTCATCCTCCTGTTTTTCTACACTTTCGCAATTCCATGTTTCCAATACTTATGTATATGTGATTGTGACAAGCAAATAAATTTGCAAAATAGGTCACTGATTTATGATAAATTCATTTGCTCTACTTTAGTAGGAAAGGCCACACATCTAGAAGTAGTGCCAAGAAAATGTAATTATTATCTGTAGACTACTTGATTTTTTTTTATTATTCCTATTGTTATTTGAAATGTTGTCGATATATGTCTAAAATACATTTTAGTGGATTGGCATCGTGCTTTTGTCTTTGGGGTAATCCCAACTATGGGATCTATTTCTCTTTCGATAATTTTCTAGTCAAAATTGTTTTTACTTGGCCACTTTTGAGGTTGGACAAAGCTTTTGCAATAGCAGGTGCCAAACTACACAATAATTACCAACATGAATTCTCTGCACAAGCATTGAAAAAACACAGTACTAGCTATGACATAAATACTCCTCTGCCACTATCAAGTTGTACAAGACATGGTTGCATTGAGTGTTGCCATATGTTCATAGCTATACTTGGTCCACTTAAGACTGATTATTTTAAAGCCTTGTGCAAAGAACTCATACTGGTCATCATCCCACATTGCTACACTTCCAAGTCCCTTCATTTCCAATAGTTCTTCATCCCTGAGTGTGACAAGAAACATAATTTGCAATATAGGTCCATGATTCATCGTAAATTGATTTTCTCCAATTTAGGAGGAAACACCACCCACCTAGAAACACTACAAAGAAAATGTGTTTCTTATCTATACATTGTTCGATGGTTTTTTATTATCACTATTACTATTCGAAAGGTAGTCGATATATGTGTAAAATACATTTTGGTAGATTTTCATCCTCCTCTTGGCCTTGGGGTAATCATAGCTCTGAAATCTATCTATCTTTAGACAATTTTCTAGTAAAAAAGCGTTTTTATATTATGCACATCAAGAATATTTCATTCAACCATTTGATCAAGAAATACAAATGATAAGACAAAAAATTGTTTACTTAAACACTACACCAATGCCAATGCAAATTTGAATGAAACCAAATAACTGCACTATGCTATCAGACATGATGCCAGATGTGGAACTATGGTAGTGCGGAAAGAGAAGACGTATCAGTTCTCCACACAAGATTTGAATATAGACCAAGTGCTAAATAGACAAAATATCGACTCGCTACAACATACACCTATGTGGAAGTGCTAATGACATTTCTTTTCCAATTTCACAAGTGTCCATGCAACCAATTGTGCCAATGTCATACCATAAGTGGCATGAATTCTCTGTGCAAGGGTAGAAAGTATAGAATCTCACTCAATCTATTTTGAATCCTCATGCACCCCACACAACTATACTTTCTCTACTTAATATGTTTTCTTTGTAATCCTTTGGTGGAGAACTCACACATGTCACCCTCTCGCATTGCTACACTTTCTCACCTTCGCATTTCCAATGGTTATGCATCTGTGATTGTGAAAATAGACATAATTTTCAAAGTAGTTCAGTGATTTATAATAAATTGATTTGCTCCAATTTAGGATAAAACTCCACGCATCTAGAATCAATGCCAAGAAAATTTTCTTCTTATGTGTAGACTTCTCGATCTTTTTTTATTATGGCTATTGTTATTTGAAAGGTATTAAATATATGTGTAAAAGACATTTTAGTAGATTGGCATCCTAGTCGTGGCTTTGGGGTAATCCCAGGTCTATTATCTATTTACCTTTGGAAAATATGCTGGTCAAAATCCTTTTTGCTTTCCCAGTTTTGAGGTTGGATAGAGGTTTTTAAATATCCATATCTCCACCCTCTGCACAACTATGCCTCTCACGCATCACACAAGATCTAAATTATTTCCCTTTTCTTGGAAATATGACAA
Organism: Picea engelmannii; assembly: GCA_009831015.1. Classification (NCBI taxonomy): domain Eukaryota; kingdom Viridiplantae; phylum Streptophyta; class Pinopsida; order Pinales; family Pinaceae; genus Picea; species Picea engelmannii. Next base: position 115,296 of record ML779174.1, on the reverse strand, counting down.
AATCAACCTTTGAAAAATAATTGGAATATTTTCCAAATTACATCCCCTATCACAATTCGTCATGTGGACACACATGAATCCATGACCATAACTATCATGAATTCTCTGCACAAGCATTGAAAATACGCAATACTAGCTATGTCAGTGATACTCATCTACCACTGCCAAAATGCACAAGAAATAGCTGCACTGAGTGTCGCCATATGTTCATAGCAAAATCCTCAAGACAAACTGCAAAATGCATGTCTTTTTTAACTATACCTTCTTATACTATAATAAACCCCCCCCCCCTTGGGAAAAAATAAATAAATAGATAGATGGAACACAATGCAATGCACCAACCAAACAATCCCTAGCACCATATGAAAATACATCCAACCTAAAAACAACATTTGTCTACAACACATTCAAAATAATGCACTTCTCCCTAAATTTATAGTCACACTATCTCCATAGCATCAATCAACTATGAAACAAGATGAAAAATACAAGCCAACAACAGGGAAACACAAAATAAGAATCAAGGCCTAACTTTTTGCTACACATCAAAATCTCACACTTAAGTGTCGTACCCTAAGTGTCACAAAGTGTCGCAAAGTGATGTATGCACCTTGTTAAGTGTCACATGCACTATCTCAAGTGTCGTATGCACCTTAATAATTGTCGCATTCACTTTTCTAAGTGTTGCAACCCATTGACACCTTGAAATAGATTTGTCACAATCCCTAAGTCACTTTTGAAGAGAAAACCCATCATTTGAGGTCTGGAACCACACCTTTTACTTGGAAAATTTGACCATTTTTTGGAATTTATGAAGGGATTCACTCCCCTACTCCTTCTTATGGAGAAATAGTGATCCCCTTGCTTTGCTTAAGGGGCACTAGTGGTGATTTTTCTCTAACTCCAAGGGAGTGCCAGTGTACTTAGAGAAAAATATGGTGCATACTGACTTTTCTTAAGGGACAACTCTTAAGGGAGGAGGTTGTCTTGGGTTGAATCCTATCCTATGGAACTATCTTAGGATTAAATCCCAACTCATGGAGCCATATTCTCAACCATCTCCCTTATTATCACATGGTGGTTGAGCCTCAAAATCTTATAAATTGAAGGCATTTCCATGGTGAAGGGAGGAAATTGTTGAAGTATCATCATTCTATGATATAGGAGGATCTTGGTGGCCATCCAAATTTTCCAACTGGTGTTATCGGACTAATTAGTAGGTGCGGACACTAACTGATCTCCCTACATCCACCTAGATCTAGAACAAAACACACCAAAACATGACGCTTTCCTTAAGTTTTAAATATTGAATTTACTAACTAAAGAGGGATGGGTGACATACCATTTAAATGTCGCTTCCTCTCTCCATCGCCATCCTAGCTCCATTCCAATGCTCATACAATGATGATCCTACAAAAGAACGCAACCAATCAAAGTGATAGCAATAGCATAAACTCAATATAAACCTATGTATGTGATCAAGGAATCATACAATAAAACACAACAAGCTTTATAGGAAGGAATCATATTATTGTATCATATTAAATGTGAAAGAGAGATTACAACCATGGCCTTGATGTCGTAAGGTCCCTTCCAACTATCCTTTGTTCCCCACACACTTTCACTCCAAGAATTCTGAGAGCACAGATCTGATAATATTCACAATCTATCTTGACAAAGTGGCTCATCTAGCCAAGCTAAAAATCTCCAAAGTTCAATCCAATCCAAGCTAATCCCAAAAGATCCAAAGCTAACCAAAGCTAACTTTCTCCATGAGAACTCCTCTCCTTTTATAAGTTGAAGAGGATAAGGTGAGGAGGTTAGGATGATCCCACTAAATCATGAAAGCGAGTAAGATCCAAACCATTCGGATGCCACCTCACCATAGAAGTTTCTCCTTCTAGAAGATTCGAGAAAACGCTTGTTTTTCCCACGTGTAGGCATTCTCGCACCCTACCTATAGAGAAACTTGCGAACATATCACACCCTATCTATGGTGCAACCTATGAGAATCAGGCATTCTCGCACCCTGCCTATATAGCAACCTGTGAACTTCCTTTTTTACAAGGTTTTTACAAGGGAAAATGCAACTTCTTTTCTCAGGAAAAGTTCTTCTCTCTTCTCTCTTCAGGAACTCAAGCCACTGACCCCTCTGAAGGAAACATATAGGTTTACATCATTAATGGTCATAGGGATTATGAAAATAATGTGTGACTAAGAGCCCCCCAAAGTATGAAGTTAGAACAGAGTGATAGTTGAAATACTTTGTCGAGTGTGTGTAGGGAACAAGAAACAGTCAGTTGGAAACCTGCCAACAAACAAGGAAATACAGTACAATAATATATCATCACTGAGGTAGGCATTCCCATACTCAGAATACAAATGAATCAAAGCATAAATGACGACATGTGAAGATCCACGTCAAGTAAGACAGGTCATGGCCACCAAACATACACTATGGATCCATGCCAATATGACTCAAATCTGAACATAGCCACCAAAAATACACTGTGGATCTATGTGTTAAAGACTCAAATTTGAACATAGCCACCAGAAATACAATGTGGATCTATGAAACAGTACACTGAATATACTCCAACGCAACCTGGATCTGTCAAAAAAATATCCAGGGTCTTCATCTCCACCACTCTATAGTACGAATCTAACCATGTGAATACATGTGTTGAAGTCGAACATGGTAGAAACCACTTCATTACACGTCATTGGTGTATACCATTAACAAGTGCGAGGGAAATCACCATTAATGTCAATGACTCCCAAGGTACACTAGTACAATCCAATGAATGTGAATAAATGAGCTGAAGTCGAACACTCGACGGAATCTCCCAATCAGAGGTCAATAATGAAAACCCATTGTCGAAAGTGAGGAAACCTACCATTGAGGCATGCAAGCTCCAAGGTACCAATTATTTTCTTAGTCTAATTCCTGGATAATGAGTTGAATTCGACAGGAAAATACTCGTCACGGGAGGGCCTTAATGTATCCCACATCAATGACATGAAACAAGTAACAAGATTTGATGTAGATCAGAGTAACAAGTGATTCAGGACTGACTCAAGGATGGCCGACACAATAGAAGGCTTAAGGACTGCATAAATGGTCGACGCAATAGAAGGCTTTTCAGGTTGGACATCTTCATGAACATATTGACGACACGACAATTGTCTTGGAAAATACCGACTCAACAACAGGGATCACAGACCAATTTGTAATCTTATAAAGGAGTATGATCAGGAGACAAGTGGATTTTCCAACCTAGACACAAGGTGAGTGAAAGGGTGTCATGTTCAAAAATGACTCTTCCACAAGATATAGGTTTAGATACATTTCTTTCCCAATTTTTCCCCCACCATTTCTGGCGAGTACCTCTTTATTTTTACGCAAGCTTGAGGAGGATAACATATGATTGTAATGTAAGCTCATCCTTCGGACGAGTCCCTCAGAGTATGTTTAACAAACCCTAGGAAGGAGTGGTCCGGTCCCATATGGGCCTTTCGATGTTTGTTTAACGAGTCCAAAGAAAGAAAACTTGGAGGTTTTTCATGATTATAGAGTCTAGGAAAACACTTAAAAGAGAACTCTCTCAGTTCCTTTTTCGTAAAGTAGTCTAATGAGACTGAGAAAGAGATAAACTATTGCTCAACAAACATTTTCTTCAAATACTTTAACGAGCGTGAAAAGAACAAGATCGCTCGACAATCTTTTCATGTTTAGAGAGTCTAAAAAGAGCTTAAAGGGAACTCCAGTGGGTTCCTTTTTCGTATAACCTTTATGAGTCTGAAAAAGTGATAAAAGTATACTTGGTTGCATTCTCACATATTTACGAGCATGAAAAAGAACAAATACTAAGCTCGGTAACTTATTCTCATGTATTTACGAGCATGAGAAAGAACAAAGACTAAGCTCGGGATTGTTTTTATTTTTACGCAAGCTTTAAAACAAAACAAAACTATGCTTGGGATAGATTTTATTTTTACACAAGCTTAAAAACTAAACAAAACTATGCTTGGACCTAATTTTATTTTTACACAAGCTTGAACCAGAGGAAACTATGCTTGAGGTAGGTGGTTTCATTTTTACACAAACTTGAACCATAGAAAACTATGCTTGAACTTCCCAACGCATAACACATGGATGGTTGGTACTTAGCCCCCAGCTTAAGAAACTAATGGTTCTACTTCAGCATGAAGTCCAGAGGCTGGAAGTAAATTCCCCCCAAGCTTTGTTTCATCCAACTGCAAAGGAGAATGAAATGAAGCTTCAAATACTAGACGAAGGACTTGACTCAAACAGAGAGGGGGAAAACTATTTCATTTTTTAACGAGCTTGACACAGAAACAAGAACTATGCTCATAACATATGTTTCATTTTTTAACAAGGTTACCACAGAGATGAAAAAATATCCTCAGAAGTGGTTTCATTTTTTAACGAGCTTGAAATCAAAAAACCATGCTCAAAGACCTCTGTTTCATTTTTTAACGAGGTTGCTTCAGAGACGCAAAAACTATCCTTGAAGTCTCTCTTCTTGATCATGGATTCCAAGAGGACAATGCTCCAGAATGACACCATGTCAAGGGACAAAACTCGGTCATGGATTCCAAGAGGTCTTCACTAGAAGGAAGAAACACACTCTGGAAGGACACCATGTCGAGAGCCACGACAGGAGTAAAGAGATCATGCTCTAACAAACCTATCAAAGAGATCACCATGTCAACTATTGGATCTAAGTCATCATAAGTCGAAGCCATGGGCGACAATGCCACATAATTGACCTGTGGTGGGGGAGATACCGTCTACATATAATAACCATTCAGGAAGGCAATCTAGCCGGGTTCAATGAATGAAAGTTGATCAACAGTCACAACTCGTCCATCGTGAGGGAAAGACATCACACGAAAAAGAGTAGACACAATAGATTTCATGGCATAGACATAATATCACCCTAGGAGTAAAGCGAAATCCAAGGGGTCTTGGACTACCATGAAGTCAATAAAGAAATTTTTCCCAGCCAAAGTTACAGGAAACTGAGGAAGGGTCCCTAAAGGTTGACTAGCTCTTCTGTTAAAAGCTAACAGATTCTGCATAACCGGCGCAAGTGGAGGACAACCCAAAGCTTGCCAAGCAAAAGAGGACAAAATACTAACATACGAGCCTTCATCTATCAACGTTTGAGGAACGTCCCGACCACAAACCTATACTGTAATATGGAAAGGAATGTGAGAGGGAAGACGAGGTCCAGTGAGCACACCCCAATCAAAACGTATGGCCTCATTACTTGGAGGGGGTTCCACGGGAGAAGGAGGAATATCCCCCGACGTGGTAGATTCTGTATCAACGAGAAAAACATGGGCAATATCAGGTTTACTCTCTAGCGGTAGAGTAGGATCGACCGATGGAGAGATCAGATCGACCACTTGGGTTTCATTCTCCAGGGGGAGAATGGGATCGACAGGTGGAAACGGATCGACCGCTTGGGTGACACTCTCTAACGGGAGAGTGGGATCGACCGAGGATGGGATCGGATCGACCTCTTTAGTTTCGCTCTCTGAGTGGAGAACAATATTGACCAAGGATGGTATCGGATCAACCACTTTGTCAATTGGTTCAACTAAGGACGTGACTAGATTGACGACATGATCAACCGGATTGATTGGTGAAGGGACCGGAGTGATCATTCCATCAAATATAGGTGGGTTGAGAGAAATCTTGCGATAAGAGGCTGGAAGTTGAGGCTGTGAAATAGTCATGTTTTCCAGTAATTTAGAGGCTTTGTCCATACAAGGGAAAAGGTGAGTGAGATGACTCCCTTTGCATAACATGCACGGGAACTTGACTCTACTTTTCTTCTTCCCAACGGTATCATGACTGGTTGATGGGGGGTCATCAGCATGTTGTTTAGAGGCTAACGACATGGGTTGGCGAGGATGTGTAGACCATGCTTCTATAACCTTGGATAGACAAGGGCATTCCTTAAGAAGATGGCTACCCTTACAAAGCCTGCAAGGGTACTTGGGCTTACGGGTTGTTTGGGTGATATTGACATCATCAACACTCCCAACATGATTAATAGTAACTGGTTGTTTTCCAACATGTTTGAAAACGGTCGGAGGTTTTGACCCTCGCTTATCTTTCTTCTTCTTAATCTTTATTTTATTCTTCTTCTTATTCACCGAGTTACTAGATTTAGAACTTTCACTCAACGAAGAAGATGAAACGGAAGGCGACCTTGCAAGCGAAGAAGGTGAAGAAGACCTTATTGGTGAAGAAGGTGAAGGATCAACATGAGGTTGATTCTCTTGGGGGGAAGTGCTCGTGACTGAAGCACTAACTGCATTCGGAATTACCTGAGTGGAAAACAACCATACCAGTAATCCAATAGTGAGACATGGAAGGCTCAAAGTAGCAATGTGAGAAGGACCAATGTTTCCATAAGAAGGAAAAACAAAAGGTTCCCCTAGAGCAGAGGTTCCTTCATTGGTCATTTCGGGAACTGACGCCATTAAAAACAAAAATCCAATCTAGAGTCCTCTAAGGAAAACAAACAGCACACGCTAAAAATCTAGTAAGCAAGCAAGAAAACAAAACCTCCTCACAATGAACGCACTAGTTGGTGATGAAATCCAATGTCGTGAGAACAATGTAAGAAGGGGCTGAGATAGAGCGGGTGGAAAAGTTACATTGATGACCTGCTTAACGTACTTACACCCTGGTGCAAGCTCCCACACATAATCGTTGGTATACCCTCCAAGGATCCCGAGTAAGTTTGGCCAACGTCGATTCCAGGTACCATGAAGACTTGCCCCTCCACAATCACCTTGTGTAAAGACCCTAAAGATATAGGCCACTAAGGTTACCACTGACAACAATAAATCTTGGGGGGACAGTCGAAAATCCGATCCACATGCAAGGGAAGGGTATCTAACCCGAAATCAACTTGAGAGGCTTCCACTCATCATTGTGGGTATACCTCTCAAGCGACCCCCATAATACGCGCAACCTCTACACCAATACCAACAAAGAAGTGTGAGTAACTCTGCCAGTCTCAATGCGACCTCGTGATTGACCCTTGTGTTAGAAGGGCTTCCCAGGACAAAATGTAATAAGTGGATTTAACCGCTCCCTAACTCAAGATTCTATGTTTGTTTGCAACTTTGGAAAGTTATCTTTCACACCTATTCCAAATCCCTACGACTAATCTAATGTAGGTTTGCTACCAGAAAAGATAAAAATGTCTAATCAATTGTTATAAGCGCTTTATTTTTAAGGTTGTTGTTACTCAAAAGGAAGATGGTGTGGACAATATGGTGTTTTGACCGACTAAAAAGTTATGCAAAGAGATGAAGATGCAATATTTTCATTTCGATGAAAGCTATGCTACGAGAAGGAGAAAACATTTATCATTCCCATATGCATGAGGTCCCAAAATATATTAAACTCATCAATATCAAGATTCTCAAGAAATGAGAAAAAAGTATTGAACACCAATGCACGATTCATGCC
>ML779174.1:91420-107660 GCA_009831015.1 Picea engelmannii | reverse complement strand
TTTTCTTTTAAAGCGAACTATTCAGAAGAAATCTGATCTTTCCCTAAACAATTCTAAAGAAAACACACGCTTTGTAATTGAAAGACACTCAAAGCAAGAGACTAATCCTTCAAAACCAAACAAAGCAAAGATGGATAAAAGAAACTCAAAGAATGTCAAAAAGACTGTAAACAAATCAATATAGGCTCCAAAAGTTCAGTCCAATTGTTCAAAGAAAAACTGGGCATCAAAAAAATGACAAGACCCAATCCAAAAAAAAATTTACAAACAAGTTTTGCAGGCTAGCAGTGTATTACAGTGCGAGAATCAAAGATTCTCGCAGGCTGAACAAAGGTTGACTGCGAGGGGTTTGCACTGGACTTAACACCAGGGTGCGAACTCAGGTGTTTCTCGCAGGCCACTAAAGGGTATAGTGCGAGAATGCTTGTAAACAAGAAAATTTTTGAAAAAGGACTAAATTTGAGTGAACTTTCAGATCCAAAGCGTCTGGATGGATCTCCCACAGACTCAGAGACCAGAAAACAAGCAATCAAAGCAAGGGAAACTAGACTAACTAGGAAACAATCTGTTCCCTAGTGGAGTCACCAATTTTGTTATCGGACTAATCGGTAGGTGCGGACACTAACTGATCTCCCTATATCCACCTAGATCTAGAAAAAAACACACCAGAACATGACGCTTTCCTTAAGTTTTAAATATTGAATTTACTAACTAAAGAGGGATGGGTGACATACCATTTAAATGTCGCTTCCTCTCTCCATCGCCATCCTAGCTCTATTCCAACGCTCATACAATGATGATCCTGCAAAATAATGCAACCAACCAAAGTGATAGCAATAGCATAAACTCAATATAAACCTATGTATGTGATCAAGGAATCATACAATAAAACACAACAAGCTTTATAGGAAGGAATCATATTATTGTATCATATTAAATGTGAAAGAGAGATTACAACCATGGCCTTGATGTCGTAAGGTCCCTTCCAACTGTCCTTCGTTCCCCACACACTTTCACTCCAAGAATTATGTGAGCATAGATCTGATAATATTCACAATCTATCTTGACAAAGTGGCTCATCTAGCCAAGCTAAAAATCTCCAAAGCTCAATCTAATCCAAGCTAATCCCAAAAGCTCCAAAGATAACCAAAGATAACTTTCTCCATGAGAACTCCTCTCCTTTTACAATTTGAAGAGGATAAGGTGAGGAGGTTAGGATGATCCCACTAAATCATGAAAGCGAGTAAGATCCAAACCATTCGGATGCCACCTCACCATAGAAGTTTCTCCTTCTAGAAGATTCGAGAAAACGCTTATTTTTCCCACGTGTAGGCATTCTCGCACCCTGCCTATAGAGAAACCTGCGAACATATCACACCCTAGCTATGGTGAAACCTGCGAGAATCAGGCATTCTCGCACCCTGCCTATATAGCAACCTGCAAACTTCCTTTTTTACAAGGTTTTTACAAGGGAAAATGCAACTTCTTTTCTCAGGAAAAGTTTTTCTCTCTTCTCTCTTCAGGAACTTAGGTCACTGACCCCTCTGAAGGCAACAGATAGGTTTACATCATTAACAGTCATAGGGATGACGAAAATAATGTGTAACAACTAGCTCAAAACAATTTTTTGGAAACTTACTATTTTTAGCATTTTTTCGTGTCCCAAACTTTCCAGGCCATTTTGAGGGCCTAAATGACTTATTTTCATGATCATGCACCTGAATGATAATTTGAGCCTCTGATTGATCCCTTTAAATTAAAATCCATGTCAATAAATTTCCAATGAGCTATCGTGCTTCCAATGAGCTATCGTGCACCCTAAACAAATATCATATGAAAAAGTTACGACCCCTACAAGTTGATGTACTAACTTACCCCAATGGGGCCACATGACTTTTAGCGCTTCATCTCCTAGGGTTAGGTTTTTTAATGTCTAGGGTTTTGGAATTCAGGTTTATTGTAAAAAGTCCTTCAAAGCCTCATTGTACTCATCTTCTTGTGAATAAGCATATCCATCACATCTCTTCTCAAAGATATGTTGCCACCATTCTATAAATCTTGTTTTTAATCTTCATTTTACATTTTTCAGCATATTTATTATTTAATAAAAGTCAATATTTATTGTATCTCTACTATTTTTCAATTTTTATCTGTGTTAATATTATAAATATATTTTTTCGCTTTGTTCCGCTCATAAATCTAGATTAGTGGTATCAGAGCAGTCTGCTCCTTGTCATTCTTTTAATGCATGTCCCTGACGCGGAAAAAAGAAATATGACAAAACATGATATCCTTTCAAAATGTTTCTCAAGGAATCCCTTGAGCGACAGAGGAACGAGATGATGGATAACTTTGCACAAATCCTTCGACGGCTGTCGATAAGTGACTCATCCACCTCAAGTGGAGGTGCCACCCCCTTCAAGGTACAAATCAATTTTGATATTCCTATATTTGAAGTTCAAATAGATGTGGATGTCATAGATAAATGGTTAAACCTTCTAGAAGGGTATTTTTTTGTCCACAACTTTTCTGATAGAGAAATATTACATTTTCACTCCTCAAGGACATCCCCCATGTCAAAGATTGGTGGGAGACTTTATGTGACCAAAAGGAAATAGAGGGATCCACATTATTTTCATTTGCAGCCACTTGGGGTTCCTTCAGGGATGCTATTAAGGAACAATACTACCCATTTGGAAGTTATGATGACTTGTATACAAGATGGACCACATTACGGAAGGAAAGAGACTAAACAGTGCCATAGTTCACCAATGTCTTCCATACCTTGCGCACCAAGATGGGTATCAAATATTATGAGTTACATATGGTGCTCAAGTACTGTGGCGGTCTGCATAGACACATCTAGACATAAATGGATTTTTTACACATCTCATCCTTGGGCATGGTCTATCGATATGTTGTCAAAATCAAGCAGAATATTAAACAAAAGACACAACAATTTGGGTCTGGGAACCCATCATAGCATAAGAAGGGAAATGGCAACCCCAAATCGTAGAACAAAGGATAGAGCAAAGACAGAAAGCCTCAGGAAAACCAGTCTAAGCCACAAGAAAATAAGGACAATGGGAAGATGAAGATAGATATCAGGAACTGGTGTGAATTCCATAAGAGCCCCTGGCATAACACTGTTGATTATCGCTCAAAAAAGTTATTGGGGGTTGAGTTAAAAGCCTCTAAATCAGATGTGGGTTTTGAATCCGAGTCAAAACCAGAAAAGGGGAAATGGATCATTGATGTGGAACCCAGTGCCATGGTTTCTACCACCAAGATCCAGCCCGTTGAAACTGATGAGCCATAGGAAGGCGAGAGCCTCTTTCATTCACAGATGTGGGTGAAAGTCACTCCACTGCACTTCATCGTTGATATCAGTAGCTAGAATAATCTCATCTCAGCATAGGTCGTCAATCGGCTAGCCCTTCCCACAACACCACACCCTTAGCCCTACACCATTGGATGGCTCCATCAAGGAATCGATATTCGCGTTAGCCAACAATGTTGTATGTCGTACGAAATCAAACCATTCAATGATGATGTATTGTGTGATGCTTCTCCCCTTGAAGTTTGTGATTTTCTTTTGGGCCAATCTTATTTATAGAAACGTCATGTTGTATATGAGTTTATGCCTCACAGTTTTATTATTACTTTGAACAGGAAATTGTACATGATACCCGAGACAGTATCACGTAGTGTTATTTCCTTGATCTCTGCCAAGAAATGAAACAAGGTCATTTATAAGACCGGGAAGTATGTCTTCTTCATGATTCGCTCTCAAAGTGAGAAAAAGGTTGCAGCCACATCCATGGCCTTCGCGATCGACCGCTCCACGCAGCAAAAGCAACTGGATAAGGTCGTGGAAGAATTCAAAGACATCTTCTCATCACCTATTGGGGTACCTCTACACTATCGGGTCAAGCATCCCATCGATCTGACCCCTTGTACACTGCTACCCAATGGGCCAGTCTATCCCCACTCTCTACTAGAAAATTAGGAGATCAAGCGTCAGATCCAAGAATTTATCCACAAGGGTCACATCTGACCCATCTCATCACCTTGTAGAAGCCCAATCGTATTGGTGTAGAATAAAGATGGGACCTAGTGACTCTAAATTGATTACCGTGCCCTAAATAAAATCACAATCAGTAATCGATACCCGATTCCCCGAATCGAAGATCTCCTAGATCAACTCAAGGGGGCCAAATACTTCAGTAAGATTGATCTAAAGTATGTCTACCATCAAGTCCCAATAGAACATAAAAATGTATAGAAAACTACCTTCAAATCAAAATTAGGTCTTTTTGAATGGTTTATCATGCCCTTTGGTTTGAAAAATGCCCCAACAAATTGCATGAGGATGATGGACGATATCTTGCATCCTTTTACTAATTCCTTTTTGATGGTGTATTTGGATGACATCCTCATCTACAACAAGACTTGGGCAGAACACTAGCAGCATGTTTAGCAGGTTCTGCACACTCTGTTGCAACACAAGATATATGCCAACTTGGAAAAATTCTCCTTCGGCATGGATAGGGTCCAGTACCTAGAATACATTATTGATGCACATGGTGTGCATCTTGGTCCAACCAAGAACCAAGTCATTCATTACTATCCAGTGCCAACCACACTCATTAATCTTCAAAGCTTCTTAGGCATTGTCAATTTCTATCGCAGGTTCGTGTTGGGATTCTCCCATATTGCATGGGCCCTCAGTTAAATAACCAAGGGTGGTGGTATGGAAAACATTGTGTGGGGCCTATCCAAATAGAAAGTGTTCGATGATCTGAAGCGGTGCTTGTGCTCAACCCCAGTGCTTTCATTATGTCACCTACAAAAACCATTTGAGATTGAGATAGATGCTTCATATTATGTTGTGGGCACATTCCTCACTCAACACTGCCACCTTGTGACCTATCATAGTGAGACACTATCAGATGTCATCCATAAGTACCCTACTTATGAAAAATAAATGTACTCCATTGTGCAATCCTCTCGCCATTGGAGGAACTACATTCTCAGGAAGGAGACAGGAATCCACACTAATCATCAGGTGCTACACTTCACGCAAACATAAGGAAAATTGCAGAATGGTTGCCATCATAAGTGGTCCACATATTTGTAGTAGTGCCACCTCAACATCAAGTATAAAATAGGAAGTACCAACCAAGTCATTGATTTCCTCATCCTACCTCCAATCGTGGTACTCACCACAATGATAGAATCTTGTAGCCACGATACCTCCCAATGGCCCCACCTCTATGAGATAGATCTTGACTTCGCCAACACATACCAGGGTTTGGGCACAAACATAGTTGTCACTAATTTTCATATCTAGGAAGGGTTTTTGTTCCATCTGGGCCATCTCTGCGTTCCATCAAGTGAGCAATCAAAGATGATTTAGGAATCCCACTACAGTTGGGAAGAAAAACACTTCAGTGTGGAAAAGTTAGTGGAAGTGATGTAGTGACATTTATTTAGGCCGAAACTTCGACAAGATTATCAGGTCCTTCATTGTTTGTGTTATTGCCAAACCGACCATTAAGAAAAAATCTGTGTACACTCCTCTACCTACTCTTGATAGGCCCTCGGAATCCATCACAATGGACTACATGTTGAGCCTTCCATCCACCAAGCAGAGAAATGACCTTGTTTTTGTGGTTGTTGATCGATTTTCCAAGATGGAAATTATGTACGCCTGCAAGAAGAGCATCACAGTGGAGGCCACTACCAAGATCTTCTTTGAGCGAGTGTGGGTACACTTTGGGATCCCACAAACCATTATCTCAGATTGGGATAGTCGGTTCCTTGGCACATTCTAATCGATCCTCTGGTCACTATTGGACACCAAGCTCACCAAGTCCACTGCCTTCCACCCCCAGAAGAATGGCCAAACCAAGGTCAACAACCGGATGATCGTGCACATCCTGCACATGTACAATTCCAAGCACCCCAACACCTGGGATGAGAGTCTTCCCTATGTTCAACACAACTACAACATATCCATACATAGCTCAACCTACCACAACCCCTTTCAGGTGGGGTTGGGATTTAAACCATTGGGTCCCATGGATGTTTCACTACCCTTTGCGGCCACCCAAGAAGACTTGTCGCATGCTCCAATTGAAGTTGACAAAGCCATCGGTTTCATTGAGCAGATCTAGAACATCCACCAACAAGTTCGGGATATTTTATAGAATTCCAGTGCCAAGTACAAGCAACGCCATGATCAACGTTGGGTGCCACAATAGTTTCAGGTGGGAGAAACATTTTGGTTGCACTTGCAGAAAGAATTCCTTATAGGGCCTCATCGGAAGCTTCATCCACTTCATTATGGAACTTACACCATCACCAAGGCTATGTGTGACAATGTTTTTTATCTCAACCTTCCTCCCTTCCTTGGATTGCACCCAATTTTCAATGTGGACCTCCTTTAGCCTTATTTTCCACCATTGTTGGACACCTTAGAGATACCATAATAGTTGAAACCACTAGAGCTCAACCTTGAATGCATGGAACAAACATACATTGATCAGAACATAGACACACAGGTCAAGGGCACTCGCCAGCAGAGGATCCAGCTTTATCAGGTTGTCAAATCAGGGCAGTTCTTGCACCAAGGAATGTGGCTCACCTGGGGCCAAATTCAACAGAAATTTCCTCATTTGATGGAGGCACTCAACTTGCTCAAAATAGTTTTTTGGCAACTTACTATTTTTAGCAGTTTTTCGAGTCCCAAACTTTTGGGGCCATTTTGAGGGACTAAACGAAAATTTTTCATGCTTGGGCACCTGAATGATAGTTGTAGGCTTCTATTGAGCCCCCTAAATGAAACTCCTCGTCAATACCTTTCCAACGAGCTAGCTTGCACCCTAAACATAGATTGTATGCAAAAGTTACAACTCCGAGAAGTTGATGTACTAACTTACCCCAATGAGTCCCACATGACTTTTGGCACTTCATCTCCTAGGGTTAGGTTTTTGGATTTCTAGGGTTTTGGCATTTAGGTTTATTGTAAAAAAGTCCTTTAGAGCCTCATTGTACTCATATTCTTGGGAAAGAGCGTAGTCATCACATCTCTTCTCAGAGACAAGTTGCAACCATTCTAGAAAGGTTGTTTTCAGTCTGTATCTTACATTTTTCATCATATTTCTTATTTAATAGAAGTGAAGTTTTATTGTATCTCTGTGTTAATATAATAAATATGTGGTTTCATTTTGTTTCACTCATAAATCTGGATCATTCTGATAGAAAGAGATTTGTGCAATGGGTTGGACGAGGAGAGCTTGGGGAAGTTACTGCATTTTCAAACATGATTTGTAAGTACTTTCCATTGGCTTACTAATTAATATAAACTTTTCCTATTCCCTTCAAGTTCATGTGTTCTAAATTTTCTTGTCTATTGTTGTTTCAATCTTCGTAGATATATCTACTTTATCTAATCATATAGAGTAGAAGGAAGAGTTTCTTTGTTGGTGTTTGTAGGACTTCATTTTTGTTGAGGAGCTTGGATATCAATCCCAAGGATTGGAGCAGCGAGGATGAACATCTGAATAAGGTATGCCACATTCTTCTTCTCTCTTGCTTGATTTATTGAGTTATATTTAAAGGGAAAGTAACAACCATTTGTTTACTTTTTTCTTTGGACTAAATAAGGGGTCTTGGTCCAAAGGGGAGCTTAGCCTCTCTGCAGGGTAAGATTTCTCATACACTTTCTCTAGAATATGGCATACAATGTTAAGGATTTATTACACTCTGATGCACATTTCCACAACCACTAAATTAAAACTCTTGGAACTATTTAGTACACCTTCTCTCCATGTTCACCTTTGACTATTTTCAGTATACACAGTCTCTATAACAACCCACACTTGACTTGACTTGCTCCTGGAAAAACCAACAACACAACAATGCTAATTGCACTATGCACAAAGCAAACTATTTCAAACAACAACTACATAAACTAAAAGCACTTGTCTAAAATGCATATATTAATATAGAAACCAACTGGTTAGAAGCAAGATACTAGATGCACAAGACTTCTTACCCACTCTCATATATTTGTACAAGCCCAAAAAAACCAGGTCTCTTCCAAGTTGCCAACCACAACACCCATAACTTTTGGAACAACCTCTCCTTCCTGACTTGTAGAATAGTATATCATGATAAAACCTAAAGAATTCAACAATTAATTAGAACAAAAGAATTCAATTAAATCTCCTTGTAATATATGAAAGCTATCGCAGAGAATCATGTCAAGAAATACACAAAAATCCCTTCAAAATTTATGAATAATACTAAACTTTATGAACAATCAAAACACAAAACTTTATATATATTTATTAAAATAATTCTATATATTGTATAGTAAATATATATGCATCTTTTATGGCCTACCTCTTTAAATGCCACCAATTTCCAATTGACATCATAACAAGCTTTATAAACCATGATGGTCTTGGAACTTTGAGACTCGTACATGCATCCATTCCAACCATTCGCTAAACATGCATAATTAGATTTCCTATTCAATTCTCGTCATCGACCCAACAATAAAATGTGTTTTTGAATGACAAATCGGAACACAAGAAGAAAAATTAGATTTCTCCCAACAAATTTTAACTTTGGAAAACAACACCAAATTTTTGGTTAATGCAAAAAGAAAAAAAACGTAGTCAATGCAAAAACGATTGCTATAGTCCCAAGTCTTCGATAGGGACTAATAAATTCAAGCACATTTTCCACATGTGTGATTAGTGACATATATAGATTGAGAATGCATGGTCGTATAAAGCATACATGCCATGCTCATTATGTATGCTTCAGAGTCGATATATGGCATTCCATTCAAATTAGCTTTTACATCGAAATTAGGTTTTCTTCCATTTCTCCACATATACTTACTAGTTTTTTCTATTTAGAAGAAGGTTCTGCTTTATTATTATCAAAATTAAGTTAGGTTTAACAATTTTTATTAAAAATTTTAATGTGAAAATTTTCATAATTAATTATAATTGCAATAAAGTTTTTAAATATGAATTGTA
Organism: Picea engelmannii; assembly: GCA_009831015.1. Lineage (NCBI taxonomy): Eukaryota > Viridiplantae > Streptophyta > Pinopsida > Pinales > Pinaceae > Picea > Picea engelmannii. Next base: position 98,601 of record ML779174.1, on the reverse strand, counting down.
TTGAAATTTAGAAATGTCTCCATGTTTTTTATGGACACTTCATCTGTCATCATGAAATTTAAATGAAGTTTCTATGATATCTCACAAAAACTTTATCTGAATCCCTCATGTAAATGACCTCCCAAAAAGGGAAGTTCATAACAAATAGCCAAAAACAATCCAGAAACAAAAAAAATATAAAAAAAATTACAAAAATTACAAAAATACAAGACAAAATTGCTTAATCATTGTGATGGCTAACTAGCCTTTCTATAGGATTACATATAGATCCACATCAATATGAAAACAACCCAAAGGTTGAGAAACAAATAAGAAATGAAGAAAGCACATAGATCTAAGGCTACTAATATGCAAGTACATGCTACACGTCATTAATACATCAACAACAAAGTAACTAACAATTGGAAATGGTGAGAGGTTGAGGACGAGCGTTGTGCGAACGTTCTAGGGTTTTTAGCTTCGAGCGGGCGAAAGGTTCCATGGCGGCGCCAGGGGGTGGGGCGTCGACCCCTCCTCCATTGATCCCGGACAAAGAGGCCTTTCGTAGGTTGGTCAACAGTAGCGGGAAGAAATCGGTGGCTCCAGCGATCCCGAAATTCATTAAGAAACTGGAGGATATCCTGGAAATCATTCTTCCAGAAGACAGACCAATGCAGATCGCCCTGGCTCTGGCCCAACGAGGGCTCGTGGGGCAGTTTATGGGCATATGGCCGTCCTCCAAAACCACTGATGACTGGATCCAGCGCAACTGGAAGCCAAACCTGGCGCATGGGGTTACCTGCTACCCAGTAGGGCGTGGGTTTTTCGTGTTTGAATTTATTTCTGAAGAGGATCGGGACCTAATTTTCAGGAACGGCCCCTATTTTATGGGCACGCAGGGTATTTACCTGAACAAATGGACTCTGGAATTTGACCCCATGGTGGATACGCCTAAAGAAGTGCCGGTGTGGGTCAGATTACCTAATCTCCCGATGCACTGCTGGGACGCTGAATCTCTGCAAAGGATAGGGAATGGAGTTGGCAGGTACGTCGACAGAGCTGACAATCGCAGGTAGTATAGCTGTGCCAGAATATGCGTGGAAGTTGACCTGGAAGCAGGGCTTCTTGAAGCTGTCAAGCTTTCGATTGGAACTTAGACCCATTTCCAGAAACTCGATTACGAGCATTTTCCCTTCAAATGCAGAAACTGTCAGGAGCACGGTCACTTTCAAAGGAATTGCCCCAAAATCCAAACCACTAGTAAAGAGGATGCAGAAGGATGGCAGAAAGTAAAAAGAGGGAAAAATACGTATAATGCCAGAGGAAAGGACAAAAGGACTCAGGAACCTCCAAAGGACGGTCAACCCTCCCTCACAGATCCAGAAGGCCCACAATCCCATTCAAACCCTGCAGAAACAAACGGAGATGAAATCCCTCCCTCGGCTCCATCGGATCCAAATCCGACTGCTAAGATAACTAATCCGAACAAAGAGAATATCAGTCTGAATTCGAATGCGGACACGGAGATACAGGACGACGAAGTCGAAGAAGCTAGCAGCCCAAAAGGCACTCCGGAGCAGCCAAAGAGAGGTAGGAAGTCTGAAAAGAAAAGAAGAGAAGAGCAAGCGAATAAGGAAGTGGCCCTAGGTACCCAGTACACTCTCCACAAGATGGCGCACACCAGATCAGGAGCGAAGCCGGGGAAAACACCGAAAGGTGGACTCCCTCCCCCTCCAAGTAAATAATGCAATACGTCTCCTGGAATTGCAGAGGACTAGGAAGTGAAATCAAAGAAGAAGCCTTGCGAGACTTAGTAAGGCCTGAACGACCAGAAGTCCTGCTTATCCAAGAGACGAAGATGGAGGAGGCAGACCTTCTAAAGATAAGCCCCTCATTTTGGAAGAAAGGCCCAGGAAGGGCAGTCAGCGCCAGAGGAGCCTCCGGGGGGCTAGCAACCTTCTAGGACTCAACTAAGCTGGAGCTCATAGAAGAAATTGGCTCCACTCATTAGCTTTTCACTAAACTGAACCATAAAGGATCTGGTTGCCAGGTAAGCCTCTTTAACTTGTATGTTCCCGTCTTACTCAATAAGAAGAAAGATTGTTGGGATTCCTTACAACTGTTTCTTAACAGTCACAATACCGAGAATTTAGTAGTGGCAGGGGACCTAAACGTCACCCTATCGTTGATAGAGAAGAAGGGGGGCTCTATTATCCGGGATCCCTCTAGAGAATGGGTGGAAGATTTGATGGCAGATTGGGAGCTGGAGGATATCCCTCCATCCAATGGCAAATTCACTTGGTCAAACAAACGATTAGGCCCTGGCCACATAGCCACCAGGCTAGATCGGTTTCTCATTCAATCCTCCTTCCTTACAAATGGGCTGAGAGCCTCCTCTAAAGTTCTTCCTCACTATACTTCTGATCATAAACCCATTTCCCTGTCTCTACGCCCTAGTGCTTCTCTAGGCCCCATCCTATTCAAGTTTTCCCCTCTTTGGCCAGCACAAAGTGACTTCTTAAACCTGGTTCAGCTTTCATGGAAAACCCCTGTATCCGGATCCCCCTTCTTTGTGTGGGAAGAAAAACTCAGACGTCTCAAAGCCACTCTTAAACTGTGAGCCAAAAATCTAGCCTCTCCCCTGGAGGAAAGGAAACAAGCTCAGGAAAACTTGGAGTTCCATCAACAGGCTATGGAAGAGGTACCTATCACTCAAACCCTTCTCAAGCAGGAAGCTGACATTCAAAGTAAGCTATATAAAAGTTGCAGAGACGAAGAGATTTATTGGAGGATGAAGTCCAGGGCGATATGGCTACAGGACGACGACAAGAATATTGCATTATTTCATAAGCATACCCAATCAAGAATAAATTACAACTCCATTGAGGAAATTCACTGGCAGGAGCAAGTTTACAAAGACGCACACAGCATTAAGGAAGCCGCTCACAACCACTTTAAAAATCTCTATTCAGCTACAACAATGGAGAACTTGGACCTGCACGCTTACCCGATTTCAGAGGTGCCAAATCTGATTACTGGAGAAGAGAATAAGATGCTGAACAGACCGATCAGTGATAAGGAAATCAAGCAAGTTGTCTTCAGCATGCATCCAGACAAGGCCCCTGGGCCAAATGGATACACAGCCCGTTTTTACACCCACTGTTGGGATATCATCCACAAAGATCTTTGCAAGATGGTCAGGAAATCTCAGGACTGCAACAAATTGGGCAGCACCAATTCGTCTTTTCTCGCCCTCATTCCAAAAGAGAAAGGGGCAAAGACCTTTAATAGGTTCAGACCGATTTCGATGTGCAACACCGGGTACAAAATAATCACTAAGATAATAGCAAACAGACTCAAGAAAATTCTTCCAAAGCTGATCCCAGAAAATCAGGGGGGTTTCGTTCGCGGGAGACAAATCCTAGATAATATAATTTTAGTTCAGGAATCCATTCACACAAGCTATAAAAAAAAAGAGAAAGGAATGGCGGTCAAGTTGGATCTTGCCAATGCCTTTGACTGGGTTCGTCATGATTTCTTGTTTGCAGTAATGAGAAAATTTGGGTTCACTCAGAAGTTTATGGGGTGGATAAAGGCCTGCATTTCTGCTCCTTGGATAGCCCCCTTGATCAATGGCTGCCCAGCTAAGTTCTTCCAAGCCTCTCGGGGGCTCAGACAAGGCTGTCCGCTGTCCCCCTTGCTCTATGTTATTCAAGCCGCTGTGTTGATCTTTCAGCTGCAGAGTTGTCTCTTAAACAGATCCCTTCCTGGAATCAGAATTACCCCTTCCACCAATGAAATAAGCCACGCTCAGTTTGCAGATGATACTCTACTTCTGGGAGCGGCCAGCACTAAAACAGCCCGGAGCTTCAAGTCTGAACTTGACCTCTACAATCGATGCTCTGGCAGCGAAATTAACAATAACAAGTGCAAGATCTTTGGCTGGAACTGTACCTCTAAGGAACTGCGGAAAATACAGAGCATCCTTGATATGGAAGGCCTCTCAGAATGGGATAACTTCTACTATCTCGGAATTCCGATTTTCAAAGGTCGGGCTATGGTGGCACATTGGCTGCCTATGGTGGATAAGCTCAAACACAAAATCCAAGCGTGGGGATCCAATTGGCTAACCAGAGCAGGTAAAGTTGTGCTTATGAATTCAGTCCTTTCAAGCCTCCCTATTTATCAGTGTTCGGTCCTTCTTGCCCCCAAAACAATTACAAACAAAATCGATGTTATGCTGAGAAGATTTCTGTGGGAAGGAGGTAAGAATTGCGCGAAAAAACTCCATCTGATTAACTGGGCCAAGGTCAAGCAATCCAAGCTGGAAGGGGGTCTGAACATCAAAGATGTGGTTGTTCATAACCTCGCCATGGGAGGCAAATTTCTTTGGCGAATGATCACTGGAAAATGATCCTGGACCAAGCAAATTCTCAGGAAAAAATACTTTCGAGGAGACCGGAATCGTTGTCTAGAGAGGCCTCCCAAAGGAACGAAAGGGTCTCCAATATTCTTCCTTTTCCTTAGAGCTCTTCCCTTCTTCCAGTCAAATCTCACTTGGATCCCCGGAAACAGAGAAAAAATTCATTTCATGGAGGACTCCATTCTTGGCGATCCTCCTCTCAAAGGAGTTCGGGACATTAAGACTATTGGTGAGTGACTCTCAGCCAACAATCGTAAGACTCTTTGGGACATCTCCCTCTGGAAAAGGGACCTCCATCTCTCCTGGCAAGGATGGACTTTAGGGTGCTATCTGGAGGAGCTTCATGAAGAAGCCATGACCCTTCTAGATTATCTCCATGGGAAAGCTTCGATAGGAGCCAACTACAAAGACAAACGAGGTTGGGGCTTCCCCACAGGGAACTATACAGCTTCAGTAGGTTATAAGGCAGCCCTAAACATCCCTTGGGTCCCCCCAAACCCAGGTCCGTGGAAAGCAATCTGGAACTTCCCTTCAATTCCCAAAGTTGACCATTTCGCTTGGGTGTTGACTCACAACATCATACTAACCTATAGTAATCTTAAGAAGAGGGGCTGAGAGGGTCTCTCCCGCTGTACTCTCTGCAGAGTCAACGAAGAAACCCCTGAGCATCTCCTCTTCGAATGTGGGTTCTCAAAAGAAGTATTTCGCTCCCTCCTGGGCGGGGACTGTCTAAGCCTTCCCTCTCTGGCTTCGAATTTCTTAAGCAACTGGCAGTCACTTTCCCCTTTTGACCTGCACAAAAAACACCTCCTCAAAACAGTATGGATGTGGATTCCTAAATTCATCTGCTGGAAAATTTGGTTAGAAAGAAACAACAGGATTTTCAATGAAGTCGGAAGACTGCCTTCCTAGGTGGCAATTAAAGCTAAAACGTTGCTGGCAGAAACAATAAAAGGCAAGGCCAACCTCAGAAACTCAGTCCCACTTTCGGAGGAGGAAGACAGATGGCTTAAGGATTTCAGCAAAAACCATAATGGTATATCTCAAATTCAACCGAAGCAAATCAGGAAATGGGAGATTAGGTTGCAGGAGCAGGAATTTCTCCAATGGAGGTCGACTCTCAACGAATGGTGCATTTTCTTCGACGGGGCCTCGAAAGGCAACCCGGGACAGGCAAGAGGTGGGGGAGTCATTATGGATCCTTCAGGCATCATTCACTCAGAGTATGCATGGGGCTTAGGACATGCATCCAACAACCAAGCGGAGTTTCTAGCGCTATGGCAAGGTCTCCACCAGGCCTTAAAATTGGGAATCCAGTCAATTAGAATTTTTGGAGACTCCAAGCAGGTTCTGGAAACACTCATAACCAAAAAGACGCCTAAGAACAGCACTTTAGCGCGGCTGTACAGAAAATCCGCCCTCCTCCTGAGTCAATTCAAAGAATCTCATCTGCACCATGTACTAAGAGGCCTGAATGGGCAAGCTGATGCTCAAGCGAATAATGGTTCTCTTCTGTGCAAAGGACTCATAAAAGTGAATGAAGACATGTCCTTTCAATCCATTCCATAAGCCAGCAGGACCCCGTGCGCTGAAGCTCCACGTGAATAACAGGACGAACCGGTCGCACCCTAGATCCTTCATCATGAGGCTAGCCGAAAATCCTCTGGTCAGAGATTGCAATCCGAATTGGGCTGGGTGGATTCTCGAAGAAGAGACCCGGTTCCTCTTCAAAAGGGAACGATTCGTCTGCCTGTTCTCATCTTCAAGTGATTGCTTGTGTTTCTCTGGTCTCCTTCAGCGCGAGATCACTCCAGAGCGATGGACAAGAAGGGTTCTGCTTCCAATCCGAGCCTCACGCCGCAGGAGCGTATTGAGCTAATTCGGGCGGAACTGGAAAGCATTAAGGTGACCAAAGCCAAGAACAAATGGGAGATGCTCTCAATGGAGATGCAGGATATCAAAGATGATCTGTCGGACAAAATCCAAGCTGGGCTAAAAGACGCAGCGAATTTAATGGGAGATCTTGGGAAGAGGCTTTGTAAGTTGGAACGCCAAGTGGAAGACCTCACCATGGCCCTTGGCAAGATCTCAGAGGCCACTGCTGAAGCTTCATCTAAGAAAGGACATTGAAGTCGTTCGTTGTATTCCTGATTGATGGATCCGGGAAGTTATGAGGATTTCCAGAACCCTTCTGTTAGGCTAAGTTTAAGTATAAGTAGTCTATCTGGCATGTAATCGAGTCAAGTAAGATTAGGTTCTCTGTTAAGAATCCTGAATTCTGAGCAACAGCTCGCATTTTGAATCTGTAAAGGTTGGCAGCCCTCTCTGCCGATAATTAAATAAAAATCCTCATAACCGATTTTGTTAAAAAAAAAAAAACAATTGGAAATAAGGGGGCATTGAATATAAGCTCCTAGGTGAAAGGTTGTGCATGTCTTGAGGGAAGCACCATAGCTATCTACATCAATCCCCTAATGATGGGTGGAGTGTCCACTTGAAATGTTCCATTTCTAAACTTCAAAACAATTCATATCCAAACACATTGCTATAATTGCAATTTTGGATTGATAAAATTAAATCCAACACCCTCCAATACCCTCATCGCAACTTTATGTAATGTCAACATCCTATATATACAATTTCAGACCAAAATGTCAATTTTCCCTCTTCTTATTTTGAACAATGATCAATTCACTACTTATCATTATGTCTATCTATATGCACTTAACTTCTCTATCTTTGTACATGCATATATAGTTGATGGAATATATATATATAT
>ML779174.1:55008-74497 GCA_009831015.1 Picea engelmannii | reverse complement strand
TCTTCTGATTCATGTTCTTCTGTAGAGTCTACTTCATCATCCTTTAAATCAAACTCTATCTTCTCTGGTTCTTCCTTACTTGGTAGGACTTCCTGTTTAACAACATCCTTCATTTCTCTAAATACCACATCTTGGATATACACTACCTTCTTAGTTTCTAGATTCCAAAGCTTATAACCTTTGAGACCATCTTTATATCCAATAAAGATACATTTTTCAGCCTTCTTATTCAGCTTACTCATGTTTTCCTTTAGAACATGAACATATGCATCGCAGCCAAATACCTTAAGATGTGTGAGAGAAGTTTCCTTACCAGTCCATACCTCTTGTGGAGTCTTGTCACCCAACACTGATGAGGGTGATCTGTTGACCAGATAACATGCAGTACCCACAGCCTGTGCCCATAATTCTTGCCCTAACCCGACACCACTGAGCATGCACCTTGATTTTTCCATTAGCATCTTATTCATCCTTTCTGTAACTCCATTCTTCTAGGGTGTATATGGAGTAGTCTTCTACCTTGCTATACCGCACTTCTTATAGAATTCTTCAAATTAATTCCCGCAGAACTCTCCTCCATTATTAGTTGTTAACACCTTAATTTTTTTCTCTGTTTGATTCTCAACAAGAGCCTTAAACTCTTTAAACCTGTCAAAGACTTCATATTTCTTCTTGAGGAAATATATCCAAGTTTTCCTCGAGAAACCATCTATAAATGAGACATAGTACACAGATTTTCCCAATGATGGGACCGACACAGGTCCAAAAACATCATTGTGAACTAGTTGTAAAATTCCTTCTGCCCTCGTTGCACCAGAGGGGAATCTTACCCGATTTTTCTTCCCATATAGACAATGTTCACAGAAATCAAAATCCAGAGAGCAGTTAGACATACCTTCAACCATACCTTTACCATGTAGAAGCGAAGACCCTTCTCTCCGATATTCCCTAGTCTTTGATGTCACAACATAACCTTTTCTCCAGAGACTGTAGGAGTTCTTTCTTCTTCAACTCCAATTTGTTTACAAAAAACAAATTTCTGGCCATACCTGGGATGTGTAGAACACCAGGTAGTGTTCTAATCCTTCCATCTTTGAGTCTCAACTTGACCCTTCCTCTTCCTATGATTCTGGTTGTTGAATCACTACCTAAGAAAACATTACCTCCATCATACATTTCATATTCGCAGAACCACTCCATGTGGGGAGTCATATGAAAGGATGCACTAGATTCCATCAACCATGTCTCATGATCTACATGTGTGCTTGAAGAGGCCAAGTACACATCCCCTCCTTCTTCCTTGGAGGTATTTTCTTCTATAGAAGAATATTCTTCAGATCCCTTCTTTTTCTCAACTTTCGATCTACACTGCTTCTTGTAGTGCCCTTCTTTTCCACACCTCCAACATACCCTTACAAACTTTCCAAGAGATTTAGATCTTCCCTTAGACTTATATCTCCCACTTGAGAAATTAGATCTATTTCTTTCCTAGGAACGTCCTCTTGCAAATAATGTGTATGTGCTATGTCCTTCCATATTCTTTCGTCTCATCTCCTCCGACAACAAGGATGAGACCAATTATTCAAACTTCAAAGAAGTTGTATTACTACCTATGGCCACAACTAGACTGTCCCATGAGTCTGGTAAAGAACACAACAAACTGATACATTTATCTTCATCTGAAATTTTAATCTCAACAGATACTAACCGACTTACCACAGTATTGAAGGCGTTCAAATGCTCTGCCACCGAGTCTCCATCTCTCATCCTCAAGTTATACAACTTCTTTCTGAGGAATATTTTATTTACCAAGGACTTAGACTGATACAACTTCCCCAACTTTTCCCATAAATCCTTGCATGTAGCTTCCTCTGACACACTCAGTAATACTGAATCAGAGAGACACAGTCGAATTGTGCTCTTTGCCTTTCGATCCATTTTTTTCCAGTCATCTGCAGAAGTTCCTGTAGGTGCAGTACCTGGATCTACCACGATCCACTGATCTCTGTCCACCAAAAGATATTCCATCCTGAGCTTCCACAACTCAAAGCTTTTCCCATTAAACTTCTCGATCTCCATCTTCAAATTGCTTGCCATTTCTTTTCACCTGAAAAACAATACCACAGATCTCCCACTGTAACAAGGCTTATCACAGTCTCGAGCCAAACCCTTGACCACAAAGGCGTCCCCCTGAAGCCAATAAAGCTCTGATACCAAATGTAAATTCTAACCTTGTACAATGTCTACTGTAAATAGATATTCAGAAAAGATACAATGGAAAATACAGACATTACACAGAGATTTTTCCACTGGAAACCCAAATCGGGAAAACCATCATATATTATATTCATACATTGTGTTACATTGTTTACAATACAATATACATATAGGATCCAGCGACATCCAAAACCCTAACCCAATGACCTGGATTAGTCCAAAACCCTAATTCCTTAACCAGAAATAGAAAACCACTGGCAAAAACCATGTGCCGAAAAAACCACCTAAATACATGACACGTTTCTCGAGGTAGGTGACACATACCCAACATGGAGCTTGCCTAATACCATAAAGAGATTTCTTGAGGTGACAAACAAGGCTAGAGTCATTTTGGACATAGCCAAGAGCTTGTTCCATGCAGATTTCTTCTTGCAAATATCTGTGCAAGAAGGCGGATTTAACATCCATCTAATGGACGTCCCATTTATGTGAGGCAGCAAGGGCAAGAACAAGGTGGATGGAATTCATTTTTTCTATAGGGGCAAAGGTTTCATTATATTCAATTCCTTTAACTTGGGAAAATCCTTTGGCAACTAACCGAGCCTTGTGTATTTCAACACTTCCATCTGATGCATACTTAGTTCTGTAGACCCATTTGCAACTAACAAGTTTTTTGCCTTTTGGAAGAGGTACAAGTTTTCTTGCTGTATACTAATCTGGATGACCTGAAGCTTCTGCAAATGTCTCTTGGATCATGAGTCTTTGAAAATTGATCCAAAAGAGAAGAGGCTTGCTGGAACTGTGAACGTGTTCGATGTTGATCTGAAGGATCACCGACAAGATCACCATCTGCTTCTCGTGTTGAACGGACCCATCTAGGAAGCGGTGGAGCTGGTGTTGGTTCAAGTTCAAAGGACTCATCTGGAGGAGGGTGAGCAGGCGGAGGTGGATTTTCATCCTCACTGTCATCGTCTAAAGAAGAAACCAAATCATAAGAAGGGACAAACGTCGAAGATGGCTCACAGGCCAAAGAAGGCACAATCGTCAAATTAGTCTTGCAAGCCAAGAGATTTTCATCAAATTTAACATATCTTCGAATAATAATTTCATTACAATGTGATTGAAGAAGTCTGTAACCTTTGACATCTTCAGAATAACCAAAAAATATACACTTCTCACTTTTAGGCTGCAATGCTTTCCTTTTCTCATCAGGAATGTGAGCCCATGCTATACTTCCAAATACACAGAAGTGACTTACATATGGTTTAATTTTAGTCCAAGATTCTTCCGGTGTTATATGTTTAAGAGCCTTTGTGGGAGTGTGATTTACTATGTAATTTTCACAGTTGATGGCTTTCGCCCAATACTTTAGACTTAATCCCTTAGATTGGATCATACAATTAACCATTTCTTTTAATGTGCGGTTCTTTCTCTCAAAAACACCATTTTGTTGTGGTGTATATGGAACAGTGTGTTGCATTTGGATTCCCTGTGTAGTGTCGTAGCTTGTAAAATTATTGTTCATATATTCGCCTCCATTATCTGTTCTTAACCTTTGAATCTAATGTCCAGATTGCTTTTCTACAAGGGCCTTGTAGGCCAAAAACTTGTCAAAAAATTCACTCTTGAGTTTTAAGAAGTAAACCCAAGTACGTCTAGAAAATTCATCAATGAAAGTTAAGAAATGCTTGCACCCAGAAAAAGAAGGAGAAGAAAGTGGACCACACAAATCACTATGAACAAGCTGCAAAGGACCCGAAGCATGCCAAGAGGCACATTTGTCAAAACTGTCCCGATGATGTTTATCGAGAACACAACCGACACAAACACCATCTCTGCATGAAACAAGAGGAAGACCAGTCACCATCTATTGATTGAATAGTTGCTGCAATGAGTGATAGTTTATATGACCAAACCACTCATGCCAAAGTTTGCTCAAGTCATCGCTATGAGCAACAAAAACTGATGAAAAAGCTGATGACCCAAAGTTTTCAAACTTGTACAACCTGGTAATATCATCAACAATTCCAGTTGCAAGAACATGCTTAGGATATTTTAGATCCTTGATTACAACTTGGTGAGGTGAAAACTCGACATTTTTACCTTCACCTGAATGAGTGATTTGATATACTGATAGAAGGTTACAAGAAAGACTTGGAACACATAATACATCATTGAAATGACCATTATCTACTTGAACTGTTCCAGATCCTACAACACTAAGAGATCTATCATCACCAACAAATATTTTCATGGTGTTACATTCATTTAGAGAAGAAATATGGCTTTATCCTTAGCCATATGATACAATGCTCCTGAATCAATAAGCCACTCATCATAAAAAGAAGTAGTAGTAGAATTTAAATTGAAGGAGAAACCACAAGCAGAAAGTGCATGTCCATGAGAAGAAGAAGTAGAATCAATATTGATGTTGTGCTTCTTCATCGTTGCTTCTAAAGATGCCATCTTCTTGAAACATTTGGACTCATCATGACCATCTTTATCACAAAAGTTGCAATGTTTGTTAGTATTCTTACTTTTATATTCTTCTCCTTTGTCACCAATAGGAGTTGAAACTATCTGAGTAGGTTTGGGACCCTTATGTTGTTTGTTGTTGTAGTGAGGATGTTTCTTCTTTGGATACTTGTGTTTACCTTTCTGCTGGGCAACTAAGGCTTTGTTGGAGGGACCTGCAGTGTTGATCACTCCAAATTGTACAAGATTATCTTCCTCTCAAATCAAAGAAGCACAAAATGACTCAAGATTGATTTTTTCATAAGCTTTTTCCCCTAGAGCCTCTCCCATGGCATAAAAGGTAGATACAAACACAGAATATGCACTACATAGCTTAGAAAGAATAAGATAGATGCAACGCTCTTCCTCCATCTTTATCTTACATTCTTCACATAAAATTCTAAGTGTTTTAAACCTAGATAGATAGTCTCCAAGGCAAGAAAAATCATTTGGATTCAAGGTCAGTATTTGATTTTCTAACTGTTGTGCTCGAATAATATTGAGTTTACCAAACACAGATTCAATCGTGTCCCAAGCTTCTTTGGGGTCATCAATATCTTGAAGGTGGTACCTTAAATCACGAGAGATGGAAATTCCGATTAGTCCACATGCTTCGTCACTCCTATTATCCCACTTTGCTTTCTTATAAGCATTAGTGGGTGCTTTTTCTTTTCCCAAGGTAATCTGGTACAAGCCTTTACTTCTTAATAAATCTTCCATATGAGATTTCCATTGGAAGTAGTTGTTGTTGGTAAGCAAGACAGTACTTGTAGAAGCCATATTAAATATTCAGATAATGTGGATTTAAAAACTGAAACTAATGATCTAGATGGAAAGAGCTCGAAAAGTTATGCGGTTGTAAAAAAAATGGCATTGAAAATGGACTTCTGATGTTAGAGTTATGCCCTTTTAAAAAAAGGCACAATCGATAACCAAATGACCACGTGATTATGTAAGTTGCCTTTGAACATTCCAAAGTTTGAAGCCAATCCTAATAAAGATCCAGAAGATCATGTGACTACCTTCCATCTTTGGTGCTCATCTAACTCATTGAAAGATGACTCCGTACAATTGCGATTGTTTCAATGTACTCTCATTAGGAGTGCCGCGAAATGGTACATTGAGCTCAATCGCTCAAGATACTCTTCCTTCGGCGAGCTGGCAATAGCTTTCCTAAACCATTTCTAGTTACCTGTGAGATACGACGCTGCCACAAAGCTACTGGCCAATTTCGAACAGACGACAGCGGACCATATCTCTGATCACATTCGAGAATGGAGATGCCGGAAGAGTCTCATTAAGGTGTCAGTCCCACCAACATTCCTGCTTGAGTGGTTCCTTAAGTATTTGGTCCCGCATTTATCCAAATACGTCGCAACGTCGGGAGTATTCTCTGAAGAAGATGCCATCATGAGAGATCAACAATTTGAGCTCATATATTCTTAGTCTGGTTTATTATACAACATCTTGCTAGATGCGCCACGCTCAATACTGGATAAAACTAGACAGAGAGTTGGACCACATGCCGATGGTATTGTTGGTTCAGTACAAACAAATCCTGTTGAGCAATTGCCGAAGTAGTTGCAGTAGTTATCTATACAACACACAGCGGCAAGCCAAACCACTACTTTGGCTGCTCCCCCTACCAAAACATCGGAGGTACACATAGTGTAGTCGACTAACCCAAAGGCCACCGAGCAGCCTGAAGGAAAGAAAAAACAACGAAAGAAGATAAGGGGGATAAAAAACACACCGATAATGCTGGCGGGGACAACACTAAGAAACAAAAGGCAAGAACCACCCGACCCATCTATGTCCTCGAATTGCAGAAGCCCAAAAGTTTGTGACGCAGCAACAGCCTGTTGTGTTAACCAATCCATTTCAGCATGGACAAAATCTAGCCCAAGCCTCTGCAAGCACATAAGGGGACAACCAAGAACCCTGTCTGCCTCCGAACAACCCCGCATCCGCAAATGTATATATGGTTAGGGGTGATGCTTTTATATCGACTAGAGCGCACGACTATAGTAAACCAAGCACTTCTAAGAAGGGTAAAGAAGTTGACCTCCCATCTCTTCCTCTACAAATTGAGAATAAATTGGGAGAAACAATGACACGCATTCCCAAAGGTGCATTTAAAAAAGCTTCTCATAATCCAAACGCAAGGGCTTCCCAGAACTACGTTGTGGTGGAAGATTTATCACAAACCCCTTGTGTGATGTCCACTTTGGAGGTCCTCCAAAGCTTCCCTTCTTAGAGGAAAGCTTTGTTAACCACTTTAGGATCTACCGAGACGTGTAATCCGGGTACAATCATGCTGGATACAACCAACTTAAAACCTCATCTACCTTACCACGTAGCATTTCAGATAGTAGTGGCTTATCCCATGAAAACATTTACTCGGAATATCTTCCACATGGTGGTTGATGAGGGCGCCTCGACATGTGTTATGTCATTGGCATGTTGGAAGGTCATTGGCCAACCCGTTTTATCTCCGTCACCTACTCTCCTCATGGCTTTCGACAGCCGTTCGTTCTGACTACATGGTATCATTCCTTCTTTCCCCATGTAGTTAGGAGGGAAGACCGTGTGTGTCAAAGTAGAAGTAGTCGATGCTCCCCTCGACTATAACCTCTTGTTAGGAAAGAGTTGGACTTATGCCATGCAAGCTATGGTTGCTACAATTTTTTGAGTCTTGTTGTTTCCACACGAAGGCCAGATAGTGACCATTGATCAATTATCCTTCTCTAGACCTGACCCTGCTTTGGGGGAATCAACAGTCTCGATGATTGATAATACTCAACCAGGTGTCGTCAACGTAGGGGTTGGTTTGTGCCCATCTTTGATGGGTACCTTCGATTACCCGCCCCCTCAAGGCGATATCAAGTTTATATCCAATCACCATAAGGTTGGGATTTTTCAATTTTCGTCGTTCCGCACGACTTACTTCAACGATTCGTGGACACTTACTTCCCCATCGGCCACAATGGATGGGACAGGGCATCCAGGCATGCCCATGCCTTTGTCTGCAGATGAAGTAGTGTACTCCTTAGTCCAGCAAACTTCAGCCCACACTGATCTAGCTCCTGCCCAAGAGTTAGATCCTCTTCTAGAGCCTATTTGGGCTCAAGGTTCTCTCACTCACACTGATTCATTAGACTTAGTCTTGCCATCTGATGAAGCAATAATTGAAGCAATGACTAGTCCGGATAACCCTGGGAAGACCTTCATCACGGATCATACTTCCTCCCAGAGTTAAGATGAATTGAAGCAGGAGAATTCACTATGACTATGACGGGAGATCGATCTTGTCCTATTAATTCCTTAGCTACACATTCAGTTTATGCTAAGGGTAATATGGCAACTATCGCTGAAACCTTACCAATTAATATCTCCCGAAACCCTGGCATCGTGGAGAATGTCTTCGTCGGAGCGGATTGCTCCCCTAAGAGATTCAAATATACACATATATTTTCAAAGAATTCCGCGACGTTTTTTCCTGGTCTTACGAGGAAATGCTAGGCATCGATCCAAAAATAGTTGAACATGAAATCATCACGTATCCTGATGCCAAGCCAGTTCGATAGAAGCTCCTTCTAGTTAATCCTAAGAAAGCAACAACCATTAAAGTTGAGGTTGAGAAATTGTTGAAATTCGGGTTTATATATCCTATCCATTTGACCCAATGGGTGTCAAACCCCATACCGGTCAATAAAAAACAAGGCACGATTCGTGTATGTACTGACTTCCGTGATTTGAACAAGGCATGTCCCAAAGATAATTTTTCCACACCTTTCATTGACCAGATCATTGATGAATGTGCGGGTTGCAAAGCCTTTTTTTTCATGGACGGTTTTTCGGGATATAATCAAATCCAAATCAAACCCGAAGACCAACACAAAATGATATTCATCTATCCATGGGGTAAATTCGGATATTGTAAGATGCCTTTTTGTCTTAAAAAATGCTGGAGGCACCTTTCAACGAGCCATGTCTTTTGCTTTTCATGAACTCAAGCATATAGTCGAGGCTTACCTATATTATCTAGCATCTCGATCTCGCAAGAGAACGAATCATCCCACACACCTCCGACTTATCTTTGAACGTTGTTACTACTTTCGGATTCACTTGAATCCAAACAAGTGCAGCTTTTGCGTAACGTCAGGATGATTGTTAGGTTTCATAGTGTCAACAACAGGGATCATGGTCGATCCTCTCAAGGTTGAAGCAATAATTCAGTTTCCCCCCCCACGCAAAATCCTTCAACTTCAGAGTCTACAAGGCAAGGCAAACTTTTTACGACACTTCATCACCAACTATGTTGAGATCACCAAGGGCTTTATGCGCTTACTAAAGAAAGACATTCCCTTTTATTGGGATGACGCTGCTCGACGCTCTTTCGACGCATTAAAACACGCCCTCACAACTGCCCCTCTGCTCCGGCCACCTAACTATAACAAAGATTTCTTATTATATCTAGTTGCAATAGAGTCAACTATTGCAATGGTTTTAGTTCAAGAATATGACTTGTTCTCAGAATACGTGATCTATTACCTGATCCGAGGCCTTGTAGGACCGGAATTCAATTATTCTCACATCGAAAAACTTGTGTTGGCAACAGTTCATGCTGTTCAACTGTTTCGTCATTATGTTATGTTTCTCAATACCACCGCCATTGCTGTTGTGAATCCATTCCAGTACATGTTGACACGACGGGTAATAGGCGGAAAAATTAGTAGATGGATAGTCATACTCCAAGAGTTTGACTTAGACTTCGTTTTAGCAAAGTCTAAAAAGTCACTGGTCTTCACAAAACTTATTTCGGAACTTCCGGTTGAGTCAGGTGACGTTGTGCCTAATGAATCGCCTATCCGGGGAGATATGCTTTTGATCACATCTTCGGACCCCTGGTATGGAGATATACTTATCTATCTCCAGACTTTGAAGTGCCCCACCACTGATTCTCATGATGAGCATCGACGCATACGCCATCAGGCTAAGAATTATCTCATAATCGATGATACATTGTATCATAGAGGTGTAGAATGCATCCTACGCCGATGTCTCACTCATGAGGAAGAAGTTATCATGCTTAACGATTTCCATACTGGAGCTTGTGGCGGTCATTTGTCTGGGTTGGCAACAACCCAAAAGATTCTACGAGCAGGTTACTTCTGGCCGACACTTATCAAAGATTGTATTGAATCAATCAAGAAGTGTCATCCGTGCCAAATATTCTCTCGGAAGATGAGGGCACATCCCGCTCCCATATTTCCTGTCATCACAGTTGGTCCTTTCACCAAGTGGGGGATTGATTACACTACTTGCAACCCTCCTTCAGCAAGGGGGCATCGCTATATCGTCGTAGCTGTAGACTACTTCACCAAGTGGGTCGAAGCTATGCCAACGTTTAAAGATGATGGAGAGACTGCAACTCTCTTTTTATTCAACCAGATCATAGCAAGGTTCAACGTCCCAAGGGAGATTTTCACTGACCATGGTAGTCACTTTCAGAATCATATGATGATCGAATTAACATCAAATATTGGGTTACGGCAAGAACATTCATCACCCTACTACCCCCAATCCAATGGGCAGGTGGAGGCTGTAAACAAAACTCTTAAGACTATTCTACAACGAACTATCAACTCAGCCAATTCAAATTGGCATTTGATGTTATACTCGACATTATGGGCTTACCAAACATCTATTAAGATTGCAACCGGTTTCTCACCTTTTCAAATCGTTTACAGGCTGGAGGTAGTCTTGCCCATCGAATGTCAGATCCCGTCTCTAAAGTTGGCAGTACAATTATTGCCAGACACTTCTCCACTCAAAGAACGGTTAGTATACCTTGAGCAGCTCAATGAACAGCGTCGTGATGCGGCCCTGGCCAATGAAGCTCACAAACATAAAGTCAAGTGTCAATATGATAGGTCCATTCATCCTCGGATTTTATCTGAAGGCGTCCTTTTCCTGGTCTATGACCAAGATAAGGACCCCCTGGGGGCAGGCAAATTCAAACCCATGTGGTTTAGACCTTTCATCATAAAAGAGGGATTAAAAAATGGCGCTTATCATCTGGTTGATTTTGAAGGGAATGCTTTGGCGGAGCCTAGAAATGGGCTCTACCTCAAGAAGTATTACTCATAGGCAGGTCACTGTGGGTAACTTTTTGTAACATATGTATAGTCTTTGTACTATTACTTTTTAGTTTCTTTTAGTGTTATGGACGTGCCGTTGATATTATTTTTTGTCACTGTGGCATATGTCAAGTGATTCCGAGGTGTTCGTTGGGTATGCAGATGGTGCTAGTCAGCACACTCGTAGGCTTGCCTCCACAGCTTGGGTACTCTTTACACCTCAAGGCCAGTTATTATCTTCCAGAGGTATATGCTTAGGTGACACTACAAATAATGTTTCCGAGTATAGCATAGTTATTGAGTTTCTTCGTGACGCTTTGTCATTGGGTATCTCTCATCTTCGGGTCTATCTCGACGCTCAACTAGTTGTGTCTCATTTAAATAGAGTGTACCGGGTCCATGATCCAAATTTACACCAACGATTCCTTAGGGTACGTCTCTTAGAATGAAACTTTGATTATGTTACATATTTTCATGTTCCTAGGAGATTAAACCAAGTTACAGATACTCTAGCTAATCAAATTTTAGATTGGCATCTTGCACACATATGAAAGAACATTAACATAAGCATGTAAATACTTTTTTCACACATGATCCATACAACGCAAAAGACCAAAAAACCATATATAATATCATAAAGTAACTAGAGTACATAGATGGACGCAAGCGCCTCAAAAATAGGACTGATAACGAGTCACAGGGCTTATGCCCTCAAAACATATATACAAGTATTGCTAGTGGCATGTCAAAATGTCTAGTTAAAGTCAGGGCCTGTGGGCCCTGTTATACTGGTCCACAACATTGGCTAAACGCTGAAACAACCGGACCCATGTCCGTGGTGCCCCCACTACATGAGACTGCATAGATGGTGGTAGGTCCTCAATCTCTGCCATCGGGACCGTGCGAGTGAGCGCAGTAAAGTTATGCTCAACCCGTCTGAATACTCTCTCAGCCTCCTCGGCTGGAAGATCTCCTGCTACTATTGGTCCCCCTACGGCGACAGGTGTGGCCCCTGGCCGAGGATGATGCATGTTCCTCACATAGTCAGCGGGTCGCACTGGTCCCACGTTTGCACACAATGAAACACATATCCGTAAAAAACTATGGCATAACAAAAAAAAATGATATATATAACAAAACAACATAAAAATTACATATACAACAACAACAAAAAAACTACAAAGGTGGAGACTTACCCATCTCCCCTCGCTCCTCACCAGGAGGTACTGGTATCTCTGAGTCTCTCAAAAAATCAATCCCAACATAGGGGTAGTCCTCTATAACCGGGATCTGTCATGACAGCCATGCAAAAAAGTCATCATCGAAGGACTCATTGGTCCTTCCACCACCATGTCACAGCATTAGTACTGCCCATCTACACACAACAGGAAGAGAGGCCTGGTGTCCTCGTACTACTACTCGAGGACTAAAAATCAGAACTCTCTTGAAAAAGAACAAACACAGAATGGTCTTGAACCCAAGTTCCTATGTGTCCGCAAACGACAATCTGTCAATTGCCTCTTCATACACTCAAGCAAAGTGGTACTCCAATCAAAAACTTGTGCATTTAAGCACTGGACTGCACAGTTCATCTGTGCGCAGGACGCCTAATGTAGAGCCGCAGAACCAGTAATTCACCCAATAAGCAATACTATCGCCTGTAGCAATAGGTTAGTGATATTTCTTATAGGCACCTGCATGCTCGCGTGGTTTGTATCAGTTGCACAGTAGAGGCCTATAAATTCCGCTATGTTATGCGGCCCCGCAGGAAAAGTCCGGAAATTTACTGGTTCCCCTCTCCTAGAGAAACCAGTCAAAAAGTAAATGTCCTCGACTGTGGGCACTAGTGACTTCCCCTCTAACATGAATGCCTCTGCATCCGGATGCCATTAGTCAACCAAGGCATTCAGTAGCTTAGGTTGTTCCCGCATGAAAGGACATAGAAAAAACTTGAGTAAACCACACTGCATCAAACTAGCCACAACATTGGGGTCTTCCCCGACCAACTCATTCACCTCTTCATGCTCTCTTTCTCTCCAGTGGACATACATCTTGCATAACAAAAAGGTTCAGGAGGGTTAACCCTTGCTTTTGAAGTCTTTTTCATTCAATAAGGGGGCCCACGCATGTTGTAATGGAGACAGTCGCATGTACACGCATGCAAAGTTTACTCTGCCCGAATGTACATGCGGCATGTCCTGAGACAGCCCGCATGGACCTAGGGCCGACTTTTTTAAGGTCAACGCCCCCCTAAAAAATGAAACCCAATGTAAAAATAAAAACATAAAATGCAAGATAAGGGATTTTGTACTTATTTGGTCCAGGCAGAAGTTCGTTTCATCCACTGTAGCTCCTAGAATCACCACTTTAATCAAAGGGGGTCTTTTGGCTCCAGAGTCAATTTCCAAATTAGCAATGGTGATAATGAGCTTCCAACCTCTATTTATAGACTTTTGGGCCTCTTTTTGTCACTTTTTGGGCCTCCCTTATCATTTTCTTTATACCAAAAAACATTTAGAGTGATTCAGGAGTTGCATAGAAGAGATTTGATCGGGTATTGGGATAGTTTTTTTTTGAGTTTTGAGTATTTTTTGACGGTCCGTGGAAAAAAAATTTGACGATCAACTGGAACATATAGGTTAAGTTTCTACCTTGATTTTTGTATCTCGTTGTCTTTTTCCTTTGCCATAGGATCGATCCCATCAGGTTGTGACACAGAACCATCATCCTTGCTTTAGAAGTGTTGCAACTTCGTGGTAGAGCTTACCGGAACATGGATGCCCTTGGTAGATCCTGGTTGCATTATGGTATTCATGATGTCTCTAAAACACTGTAGGCTCGGGAGTCCTTGTATTTTTTCCTGAATATGAGTTTGAGCCTCATTTGCATGATTCTTCTTCACTCTTGAACTCACCCTCAGGACTCCCAAAAAATAACGGGTCTTCTTTCAAGCCCTTTTCAAACCCTCTAAATATGAAAAGATTGTCGAGTGATCTTGTGGCCTTTCACGCTCGTTAAAATGAAATTTGAAGTCACGTCTGTTCGGCAGTAGTTTACCCCTTTTTCGGTCCAGACGGTCAACTATACAAACAAAAGTATACTCTATGGAACTTCAACTCTATAGAAGAGTACTCTCATGTATAATTTTATCCCTTTTTCGGGCCTGAGGGACTAAACTTACGAAGAAGGAACCCCCATGGAGTCCATAGTTAAGCTCTTTTCAGACTCCCTAAAATTGAAAAGATCGCCAAGTGACCTTATTCTTTCACACTCGTTAAACTGGTCCAGAAGAACATTCCTGACGGAGTCCATAGTTAATATTTTTTTAGACTCCTTAAAACTGAAAAAATGGTCGAGTGATCTTGTCCTTGTCACACTCGTTAAAATGGTTTTGAATAGACGTCTTGTCAGTGCTAGTTTACCCCTTTTTCGAACCGACTAGACTATCTTCAAAAAAGGTACCCCAACTGAGTCTCCTTTTATGTTTTTTCAGACTCTCTAAATATGAAAACCACCGAGCTTACCTTCTCCAGGCTCATTAAACTTACATCGAAGGATGTTACCATTGTGTGTTTTATTAACCATGTTTGCATACCTTATACGCCAGCCTTGTGACAATTTGTTTTTGCGTCTTAACACCTTTGGCCCCTAGAGGATTTTTCCCGATTATCATTCTACTAGAACATCAGTCTTGTCCTTGTGCCTTGAACTTGTATGTTTGCAACACTCGTTCCTCCATTGTAACGTAATATTCCTTTATTCTTTTTCCCAAAATTATTGAAAAATACAAACAAACAAAAAATCAAATATACCCCAAAAAGAGGAAGGGAAAAGTATTTTCTTTATTGGCAGCATAATGAGTCGCCCTTGGATAAGGCACATCTATTTGTTTGTTCATCAAACTATGGGATGTAGTACGACCTTAGGAATTTGTTCTCGCTATATAGAGTTGTGTCCTCCACTGTTTGGTTATCGTTCCAAACATATGGAGAGTTTGTGTTGCCTCCTGCTTCGTAGACTTATAATTAATGCCACACTGCCTAAGTATCATCATTTGTTGTGCTATTGTCCAAGGGAAGTTTGTCACCAAGCCTGAGTCGACCCCTCTGCAATTTGTCTCTTGTCCTCATACTCGGCCATCCTGAATGTCCAATCAAGTCCTTGTTTGAAATCAATGAAGCCTTCAGTCTGATCATCAAGTCCATAACCGACGAGCCGTCGAAGACCTCTGGGTAGTGCAGTCGTACACTCATATTACACTCCTACTTGAGTTTTGAAGATTTTGAAGAAGTTGATCGAGCTCTGAAGACCTCATCTCCAGCCATCAGGCCGTATCATCTTCTATAATATGGATACTCTATATGTATATCTTTTTGATTTCGAGATGTAGCTCCGATGTGTATTGTTCGCAGCTACTCTTTATATAGTTATATGACATGGATCTACAGTGTATTTGATTGGTAGCCATGATTTTATTTTATCCCGAGCATGGGTATGCCTGCCTCGGTGAGACATTTTTTATTTTGCAGACGGCGCTTCCCGGTTCCTGATACTTTGGCTCAATCGTTCAACACATCAGTAAAGATTGGTAATGTATTTCGACCATCAGATGCTCTTCTGACCTCACACATTAGGGGGCATCTGTTATAACCCTAAATTGCACCATACCTTCTTACCTGGCATCAGGCCATCTCAGATCCCTTCTTTGCCAAAGCACTGCCGAACAACTCTTTAAAAATCCTCTTTTATAAGGGCCCACGTGCCCTACTTCATTACTGCAAGCGTGTACACGCTAGCTGACCTAAAACAACCTGCGTGGACCGAAAAAAGAATGAAAAAATGAAAGTCACTGACAGAACACACAGCCCTGGGTG
Organism: Picea engelmannii; assembly: GCA_009831015.1. Classification (NCBI taxonomy): domain Eukaryota; kingdom Viridiplantae; phylum Streptophyta; class Pinopsida; order Pinales; family Pinaceae; genus Picea; species Picea engelmannii. The sequence goes on along the minus strand of ML779174.1, from coordinate 58,749 downwards.
AGTTAACTGAAACTCTCGGCCATGCATGGTCGAGGGTTCATCCAAATACCTAGCTTCTTCTAGCCTATAAAAGAAGGGCTAGGGGTCCCATTTGGAGGAGGAAAAAATATAGCAAAGAAACTCTACCCATTTGCATATTCCCATTGTCCCAGCCCTTTAGCCATCCTTGTGCCAGAAGAGAAACAAAGCAAAGAAGTTGGAGGACAGTTGAAGAGGAGCCCAGGATCAGGTTTGCGGAGCGGTGGTCGGTCTCAACTTTTTGTAAGTTGACTCATTCAAAGTAATAAAGAAAAAAAATTTCCCGTCCCAATTCATGAGTTATTCATAATTTGTTAAGTACATGTTTGAATCTCTAACATGTTAGTCTATAGGTAAGATGCATGTATAGTTGTTGCTTGTCTTGTATGCAGGTCAGCGTTGGAAAGGAGAACTACGAACAAGTGATAAAGTGCGACAAGGGATCGACATCAAATGCCTGGAACAAGGTAGGTTGATCTAGCCATGTTTTATTGAAAAGAAATAGGATTTAAGTCTGGGGACGAAGGTAGAAAGTAGATTTTCTCTTGTTCATATCTGCATGCAAAGCATAACCCTAATTGCTAGTCCGTAAGGAGATTTCCCTCACAACACCAACATATTCTATATTCATTCATAGTGATACATTGTTTACAATACAATATACATATAGGAGCCTGTGGCATCCAAAACCTTAACCCAATGACCTAGATTAGTCAACAACCCTAATTCCTTAACCAAAAATAGAAAACCATCGGAAAAAACCATGTGTCGAAAAATTGCCCAACAATGGACACGAAAAATGAGGCAAAAATATGACATGTTTCCTGACACAAAGAATATAACACATACCCAACATAAATATGGTTCGTTCCATGATGTTTTTCAAGAATGTTAAATTGATGTTTTCGGTTGATGCATTTATATGTGTAGTTTATGTAAAAAAATAGGTGTCCATCTCATGCTCTCAAACACAAGACTCCATATGAAATGTGGTATGGCCACATTCCTTCGGTGAGGCATCTCAGGGTCTTTGGTTCCACCCATTATGCCTTGATTCCTAAGGAGAAAATAAGTAAGCTTGATGCAAGGAGTCAGAATTGCATCTTCTTGGGCTACTCAAATACCACTAAGCCGTATCATCTTTAGGATGAGACAAACAAGAAGTTCATCCTTTCTAGAGATGCGATCTTTCTTGAATCCACCAAGAAAGATGAAATTATTGAGAGGCATATTGAACATCTAGAAATATTCACTCGTGTAAATACATGCCATGAATTTGATTATGAGATTCCACATCTTGAAGGGGGGATCCCTATCTTGGGTCAATCTATGGAATCTCCTTTTGTAGAACCATCTCCCCCACATGAAGAAGTTCCTGTGATACAGATTTATGTAGGAACACAATGAAATATAGAAATACACATAAACACGGAGATGCAGCGGAAATAAGACTTCATTTCATTAATAACAAATGACTGAAATATGCTTACAGACAGAATGGAAATAAACTAGCTAGGGCGCTGGTAGCTTATCTCTGAGAAGAGATGTGGCCGCTACTCGCATCCGTGAGAATATGATTACAATGAGGCTCTGAAGGCCCTTTTACAATAAACGGGAATGCCAAAATTTCTAGACATCCAAAAACCTAACCCTGGGAGATGAAGTGCCAAAAGTCATGTGGGCCCCATTTGGGTAAGTTGGTGCATCAACTTCTTGGGGTCGTAACTTTTGCATACGATCTCCATTTTAGGCGTATGATAGCTCGTTGGAAATATCTATCCGAGGCCTAAACCATTCGAGACAAAATAACATCATTAGATGTTATTTTGTGATAGAAACATACCCAAAAAAACATTGTTTAGGGCCTCAAAATGGCCTCGGAAGTCCAGGACCCGAAAAAACTGCTAAAAATGGTAAACTGTGTGAAAACTGAAAAAATGAAAGAAGCAATGGTGGGGGTCCAAGTGGAATAGGTGGGTGTCCACCAATATCCACCTGGATCATTTCTCCCCCCTTAGGAAGCAATGGTCCCCATTGCGTTGAGTTCCTCCATGAGATGAGGAAACTTCTGCTGAACTTGGTCACTGGTGAGCCATTTGCCTTGGTGAAGGAGTTGGCCTGCTTTGAAAACTCGATATAGTGGTATCCTTTGTTTTTGGGTGTGCTTGATCTGTGTATCCATGACCTTATCAGTTCTGGCTTTTTCCATGCAGTCTAGATTTAACTCTGTTGGTGTGAGTTGTTCTGCCATGTCGGATGTGTCTAGTAGAGGTGGAAAGTAGGGTCGAAGGCGGTCCACATTGAACACTGGGTGCAGAACAAGGAATGGTGGAATGCTGAGCTCAAAGTCATTTTCCCCTATAGCCTTGGTGAGGGTGTACGACCCATATCGAATCAGACGAAGCTTGCGATGGGGTCCAGCGAGGCGCTCCTTTTGCAAATGCAACCACACTTTGTCGCCCACTTGGAAGTTGTGTGGCACCCGATATTGAACATGTCGTTGCTTGTACTTAGCATTGGATTTGTCCAAGATGTCATGAACCTGTTGGCAGATGTGTTGAATGTTCTCAATGAAGTTGTTTGCCTTATCCGCCTCAGACTGGACATGAGCTGAATCTTCCTGAGTAGCCACAAATGGCATGGCTATGTCAATAGGACATAGTGGCTGGAATCCCAAGCCCACTTGAAAGGGGCTATGGCTAGTTGAGCTATGGAGAGCTCGGTTGTAGCTGTGTTGTACATAGAGGAGGATCTCATCCCATGTGCGTGGATGCTTTGAATTGTATGTGCGTAGAATGTGTACGATCATCCAGTTGATGACCTCTGTCTGGCCATCAGTTTGCGGATGGAACGTTGTGGACTTGGTGAGCTTGGTGTCCAACATCGACCAGAGGTTGGACCAAAATGTATTGAGGAACCTACTATCCTGATCTGAGATGATAGACTGTGGGATCCCAAAGTGTACCCGCACTCGTTCAAAGAAGAGTTTAGCAGTGGCTTCTGCTATGATATTCTTCTTGCAGGCCATCATAATGAACATCTTCGAGAATCGGTCAACGACCACAAAAACACAGTCATTGCCATGCTTAGTAGNCGACATGTAATCCATAGAGATGGATTCCCAAGGTCGATTGGGGGTAGGAAGCGGAGTATAGAGGCATTGATTCTTGATGGTCGGTTTGGCAATGGTGCAAGCAGTGCATGACTTGATGTACTTCCCGACATCTTGTTAAAGGTTCGGCCAATAGAAATACTTTTGCAGTACTACCACGGTTTTCTCGACCCCGAAATGCCCAGTGACTCGACTGTAGTGCGCCTCCCAAATCATCTTGGCACGCTCACTTGAAGGAACACAAAGGTGTCCCAAGTGACAAAGAAGGGTATCCTGGAGGTGAAAATTGGGAACTTGCTTACCCTCCAAGAGTGTATTGTATGTGTGGCCGAATTCTGGATCACTTGTGTAGAGAAGTGGCCAATCGAAAGTATTGTGCCCACAAGAGTTGAGCACAGTGGTTAGCGCCACGATGGGTGGTCAACTGAGGCAGTATGCAACATTATTGGTGCTGCCTTTTTTGTACTTAATGTTCAAATGAAACTGTTGCAGGTATGTGGACCACTTCTGATGGCGATCATTCTGCAACTTCCCTTGTGTCTGTATGAACTGCAGGGGTCGATGGTCTGTGTGGATGACCATTTCCTTTCCCAAAATGTAATGCTTCCATT
>ML779174.1:36091-51943 GCA_009831015.1 Picea engelmannii | reverse complement strand
TGAGAAGATGATTACAATGAGGCTCTGAAGGCCCTTTTACAATAAACGGGAATGCCAAAAGTCCTAGACATCCAAAAACCTAACCCTGGGAGATGAAGCGCCAAAAGTCATGTGGGCCCCGTTTGGGTAAGTTGGTGCATCAACTTCTCGGGGTCGTAAATTTTGCATACGATCTATGTTTTAGGCGTATGATAGCTCGTTGGAAAGATCTATCTGAGGCCTACAACGCTTGAGACAAAATAACATCGTTAGAAGGTATTTTGCGACAACAACATACCCAAAAAAACATCGTTTAGGGCCTCAAAATGGCCCCGGAAGTTCATGACCCGAAAAAACTGCTAAAAATAGTAAACTGTGCGAAAACTGAAAACTGAAAGAAGCAATGGTGGGGTCCAAGTGGAATAGGTGGGTGGCCACCAATATCCACCTAGATCATCCTTCCACTTCACCAAAACCTTAAGTTCAGTTGGATGATGTGATCGAGAGGATTGAAAAGATAAGGCTTGATGAGAACTCAACACCATCTCAATCAACTGAGCAACTTGGACCATCTCAGAAAGGTCCACCAAAATGGTTCACAAAAACACTTGAAAGTGTTCATCCTAATGAGGTCGGGAAGACAAGAACCAAATTGTCCTCAAAACAAGATGGAGGTAATATAGATAATTCAAACTCAGGTGATGTAGATTATATGGATGTTTCATATGATTGTCAGTTGAATTTATCTACTTACCTTGAACCAACTTCTTTTAAATAAGTTGATTCTCATGATGAATGGAAATAATCCATGTAGAAGGAATATGATGCTCTCATCAAGAATGGGACATGGAATTTGGTGGACCCTCCATATGGAACCAAACCGATTCGTTGCAAGTGGGTATTCAAGAACAAGTACATATTAGATGGATCACTTGAAAATCACAAAGCAAGGCTCGTGGAAAAAGGATTTGGATAGAAAGAAGGCATTGATTATGAGGATACTTTTTCCCCCACAACAAAATGGGCTACCATCTACACTCTATTTTCCATGGCAGCACAAAATGGATGGAAAATTCATCAAATGGATGTGAAGACTTCTTTCTTGAATGGAGACTTGAAAGAAAATGTGTTCATGTCTCAACAAGAATACTTTGTTGTGAAGGGGCAATAAATAAGGTATGGAAGCTCATCAAATCCTTGTATGGCTTGAAACAAGCACCACGAGCATGGTATGAAAAGTTAACTGGGGATCTTCTGAAATTAAACTTCAAGCATTTCAATCTTGACGATGCAACTTTATTTGTCAATAAAGTTGGAAAATAGTTGTATATCTTGTAGTATATGTAGATGATTTGTTCATAACAGGGAACAATGAAAACTACATTGCATATGTAAAGAAACAGATGAAGAAAGGCTTCAAGATGACATATTTGGGACATCTTCACTACTATTTGAGCATTGAAGTGATACAAAATCCAAAGTACATATTCATCTCTCATAACTACATTGGATAAATTTTGAACAAGTTTGGCATGGTTGAGTGCAATCTTGTTTCTATTCCAATGAAACAAAATTTTAAACTCACATCAAAAGAAGGGAATGAATTTGAGGATGCAACCAAGTATAGACATCTTGTGGGAAATCTCATCTAACTTACTACCACGAAACCAAACATTTCATTTGTTGTTGGGATTCTTTCCAGGTTCATGCAAAAGCCTTGTGAAGGACATTGGTCTGCTGCAAAAAGAGTTCTGAAATACTTGAAAGGAAATCAAGATTTTGGAATCAGGTGTTGTAAGGTGGATGACATCAACCTGATTGAATATTTTTATTCATACTTTGGTGGAGATAAGGAAAATCGATTATCAACTTCAGGTTATTTCATGAGTCTTGGATCAATAGTTGTCTCTTAGAGATAACACAAACAATCAGTTCTAGCAGATTCCACACTAGAGGCAAAATATGTGGCAACTGCAGAAGAGACAAAAGATATTGTGTGGCTCATGAAAATACTTGAAGATTTGCAAGAGAAACACGTGAATTCTACTCCTCTTCTAGTTGATAATACTTTGCAATCAATTTGGCCAAGAATATCAGATTCCGTGATCGAACCAAGCACATCAACACAAAGTATCACTTGATTCAATATCATGTAGAGGCCAAGACTATTCACTTAAGACATTGTTCCACAAATGAGCAAATTGCAGAAATATTCACCAAAGCACGAAGATGAAATTTTGAGAAGTTCAGAATGATGCTTGGACTCACACACACACCCCTTCGGATTAAGGGAGAGAATGTTGGACACACAATCCATTGTGGTTGCATTACTTGTAACATTAATGTAAATACGAAGCGTCTTAGGTGATAGGAACTGTCACCCGTTAGGAAATACCAAGAGTCATTTAATTATGTATATATGCACCTATCATACTAATGCACCAACTGTGGAGTTATCTTTTCTGTTGACAAAATTAAAATGCAAATATTTTTATTTAATTATTACAAACACATAATTTACTACAAATATTTTATTATATTTATTCAAAATATCATTATAAAACAAAGATGAAAGTATATGTAAATATTATTTGAATGATTATTTAAATTGAAAACTTAATAATACTCACCTTACAGTTTTTTTTAATTGTATTTTCATATCCTAATCAATGTTTTCCATCTAAATAGAATGTTTGCATGATCTAATAAACCGAATTTCAACAGTTAAACAAAATCTAATTTATGTAATGTGAAAAAGGGCTTAAAGGAAATATTATGATACCACGCCACCAAAATCTAATTTACTTGCTCCACCATAACAGTTCCTCCTTTCTTTGACTATCAAAGTATGTGATGTGATAATAAATTAATAGAATTATTTATTTTAAATGTAAAATTAAATATAATAATTTAAATATATTTAATGTAAATGGATTGTATTTCAATTCTTGTTAGAGTGATTAGTTTAGTTGAGTTTAGTTTTGTATCATGATTTAGGTTCTTCAACCTCAAGGAACTCGGTACTTGAGAACTAGTTTTCAATATGGAGAACTTTAAATTAAAATTATATATCAATATGTATGTTTACCTTCATCCCAAACTAAACATCAAAGTCTAATAAATCAACACTTGAAAAGCATTTGCTTCACTATGTTGTTGTACTTTGAAATAATGGAGGACTAGAGAGTTACGTAGATGAACTCTACCTCCTGTTTAATGTAGATCCTAATTTCAAGGTGTTTATTGTAACCAACTAAGTAGAGTCATTTCATATATTATGATGTAATATGTCCTCATTCAATAGTTGATTGTGAGCGTAGCCTCACCAGTGTTGGTTTCTCCTAATTCTAAGTTGGTATCAGAGACAGAGCCACGTTGGAGATATGGGAGAATCAGCTCTCTGAGGCGAGATCCAAGAGAAAGATCTTGAATTGATTTAGAAAAATCACCAGCACCCCCTATACAGTTTTAGAGGAGCGTCGACGCCCTCACACTTATGAAAATGAAAATTTTGGATCCCCAATGCTCCCGTTGTATGCATCTAAGAGTGCTTTAGCACTATCACTCCCCCCTCAACTCTCCCAAAGTGCTGGTAGTGCCCTCCTTCCATAGTACAGGAGCGCTAGCGCTCCCGTTCATTCGTCCAAGGAGCGTCGACCGTGAGAAAATCTGTGAGCTTGTGGGAAACAATAAAGGCCATTACCTGCCTGCATAGCCAGAGTTGCTTTACAAATTCAGTGTATCATGTCAATAGGGCTGCCAACTTCTGTTGAACTTGCTCAACGCTGAGATGTGGAGACATTCTGGGGAGGATTTGTGGAGATGTCCCTCACCTCAAGTTGGAAGTCGGCGAGAGAATAATGGCCACCAATCATGAATGTGGTGTGCAGCTTGACTGTTCTTTTGTGGAAAGCGTGAGTGAGTTTGAAGCTTGAGTCTTTTTGGAGCATTTAAAAATTAGTGCCACGAATTAAATTGGTGAGTTAAAATTTTTAGATCACTTTATAAATCATGGAGTTAAATCGTGAAGGAGTTAAATTTTTAGATCACTTTATAAATCATGAAGGAGTTATGAATGGATGAAGAATCATAAAGGTGGAGTTATGACTTAAAGGTGGATGTATGTGTATTAAAAAAAAGAAAAGTTTATTTTTAAGAAATTTATATTATTTTTATACATGAAGTGGTGTTAAGGTTTCCTTTTAAGGTTTTCTTAAATTTATTTTAAGAAAACTGAGAGTTGAGGTAGGGTAGGATCGATGGATCCAAAGGAAGAGTGACAGACTTCTCATCAAAAGGAGGAAATCGATGGAAAGTTGAATATTCTTGGTGATAAAAGGATCCATTGTCTGGTTGGACGAGCAGACACTTGTAGAGATGGTGAATCCTTTGGCAGATAACTACCTCAACTAAGCCAACAAATCAGAAGGTTCAAATTTCATTAACTGGAAATTCAATATACAGATCCTGATGGAAGGCTATGGTGTCTAGATGATTGTGAAGGGAACTGAAGCGAAACTAGATGTGGTTGTAGGTGCGACAACAACACAGATCCAAGATTGGGAGAGCCGCAAAAACAAGGCCAAGGTATTGTTGCATATGTCTATTAAAGATAGCATAATTCCACATATTAGAGAAGCTAACACTTCTGCTGAAACATGGATAGCGCTTAAATCTTTATATGAAACTAGCAACACAAATCATATTATGTTCCTAAAAACTAAATTGCTAGGCATTAAGATGGATGGAAATGAATCTGTTAGTTCTTTTTTGGGTCGCATTAAAGAGGTGAAAGACAAGCTAGGAAATATAGGAGAAATAGTTTCCAACACTGATATTGTCACTATTACCTTAAATGGTATACTAGAAGATTATTAGATGTTCATAACAGGTCTCGCAGTAAGGGAGAAACCTCCTACTTTTGAAGAATTGACATAAATTTTGCTGCAAGAGGAAGAGAGGCACGAGAATCTGAAGCTTCAGAATACAGATTTGGCACGGTGGTCAAATAAGAGATCCTCGAGAGGGAGATCAGGAGAAAGAGGCAGAGGAGGTCGTTCATCACAGAGAAGACAATCCCCAAGGCTGAATCAAGGTATGCCCTCTAATAGGAATGAGTCAAAAAGTTTTTTTTATTGTGGTCGAACTGGACATCTCATTAAAGATTGTCATAAGAAGAAGAGTGATGAGGCTAGGAATAAACCTAGAAAACATACAGGTCATTATGCAAAAGAATCTTCTAATCATGATCTCAAATTGTTTATTGCCAGTGATGATATTGATGAACCCCCGAATTTTGATTCATGGGATCTTAGACTGTTTGTGTCCAATGTTGCTTTATCTACTGAAACAGAGGATAGTGATGCTTGGTTTGTGGATTCCAGAGCATCAATACATATGACATGTAATAAGTTGTGATACACTAATTTTAAAGAAACGCATAATGGAGCCAACATATATCTTGGAGATGACTGTGCTCATTGGATCAAGGGATACAGAGACATTCCCGTGACATTGCCGAATGGTATTGTTCGTCACATTCGCAATTTGGTGTATGTGCCAGGGATAAAGAAAAATTTGATATTTGTGTCCACCATTACAGATCATAACTTGAAGGTTGAATTCTTCAAGAATTATTGCATAGTGAAGGATCTGCTCGACCAATTCAAAACTTTTACAACATGAGTCATAGCAGGAGGCCTATACAAACTTGATGTTACCAACAAATCACATCACGCACTGACTTCTACAACTATGCCAACAGAGATTATTTGGCATCAAAGGTATGGCCACATCAATCATCCTGATTTATTGTTATTACAGAAACGAAATATGGTTGAAGGACTTCCCATGTTAAAGACTGAGAATATTGCTTGTGAAGGATGTGCATTAGGAAAGATGCATAGAGATGAATTCCCCTCTAATACTGATAGGAAAAAGAGAGATGTGTTAGCTCTTTTTCATACTAATGTTTGTGGGCCTATGCAGACTAGGTCTTTAGGAGGTGCATTTTACTTTTTGTTATTTATTGATGATTGCACGAGATACACATGGGTTTATTTCCTTAGAAGAAAAAGTGATGTTTCGAGTACTTTAAGGAATTCAGAACCATGGTGGAAAAGTAGACAGGAAAATCCATCAAAATCCTTCGTTCAGATCAAGGGGGAGATTATAAATCAGGGGACTTCATCAAATATTGCAAAGATCATGGAATAGTATAGAAGTTTATAGTACCCCAAACTCCACAACAGAATGGAGTGGTTGAAAGGAAAAAACAGAACTCTGGTAGAGTGTGCATGTAACATCCCCAACCACCCACAGGCCAGGAAATGCCACCGCTCAGACGCTTTACTTAGTTCTGAAATCGTTCTATAATGTCCCCAACCATTCATGTCGGGCCACCCTATGCCAGAGAAAACATACGTTCTCTGTGCGGGACATACTGTAACATACTCAACATCCAAACTAAGCTATGTCACATAAATTTCTTTCTGCATGTGATTTAAACATATCCACACACAAAACTCCTATGGAAGCATTATGTATAAAGCGTAGGCATAAAAATATATCTATAAATACAAAGATTCACACTGAAATCACTGTAAACATACACATGCAGCATATACAAGAAATACCCACAAATATACATATAGTCATAACCATGCATAAGATAAACCCATAAAACTGAACACGTAAATAATAATGCAACATGTAATTTTATCACACAAATGGCACTTATCTTGGTAATAATGTCACCAACTACGTGCAGACCATCCACAAACCTCCCAGTCTTAGACCACACTGTTCATCACTCTCAACAGTGAGTCACCTCCGAGATGGGACTAAACTCCACCCAGGCAAAGGGATTCCTAACCAGGCTAAAGGCTCATGGACAACAGGAAAGACTCCATCCCAGGACTAACATCCTACTGTCCCTCATTCCACACATGCCTATCCCACCCAAGGAAGTGTGCCCCTTCTCTGCTCAACAATCCCTCGGTTGCCCCACTTCACTTCCAGGGCTTCAACAACAGGCCGAACAGGAAGTCTCAGAGCCCTGCAGCTGTATTTTAGCACTTTAAGGAAATCAATTCCTGGTAATTCTCTCAACCAGAGAGAAATTTCTCATGGGCCTGACAACCCGCCTCTTCAATATCCCACGGGCATGACAACTCACTTCTTCAGTATCCCACGGGCCTAACAACCCGCTTCTTCAGACCAGCTTCCTAGCTAACCAGCTACACCAACCTCTATGGCCATGGATACAAGCTCAGTATAATGACAGAAAGTATGGAGGATAACTAACTGTGTAAGTGAAAAATGGTCATGGAATCATGGTTGAATGATTGTTGAATGATCGTTGAATGATCGAAGAAATCATGGAAAAGATGATGGTACGAATGATGGGGAAGTGTGAAAATGAGCCAAGTCCCAACAATATGTATGCATGTTTCCAACTTGACACTTGTCATGTTGGGAGATACGTTGGCCCACTTGTCCACAACTTTGGAACTTAGGATAAAATAATTATCCATACTTTATGATTTAAAAAATATTAATATAATATTCCTTTTTGGCTCAAGCTTCCTAGGTTATCCCCTTTCCTTAACTTAGCCGCTCCCTCTCCCTAACTGGTGGATTTTAGTCCCCCATATCTTTTATCGTGGTCGGTCTGCGCGCAACGATGTATTTTATATTAAATATGAGACATGTACAAAAACAGGCGCACTGGCCTTTAACATCTAGGCTCTCCGGCCTAATCGAAATATAAGTATCCTAGCTTATAATAACTGGCTCACCAGCCTATAAAAACATATCATATACAAAAAGGCTCCCTGGCCTCCACATCGCGTGCACTTACGATGCTGCGCGCGATATCCTGGAATGTGCACACATCCTCATTTTACTGCGTAGTACCTACATGCATTATGCCATGAAAGGTGCATCCAAAAATGATATCAAAACAACTCACCAACTTAAGTACATTGTATTTACATTTATGATTGGGTTTGGCCTTAGGGATATTACAGTGCACGCAACATGATGAAAGGTAAGAATATCTCAAATACATTTTGGGTTGAAGCCATAAATACTACAGTTTATTTAAAGAACATAATTCCAACAAGGTGTCTTGATAATGCTACTCTTTTCGAAGCCTTGTATGGTTCCAAACCTGCAGTTCATAATTTGAAAGTGATTGGGTGTAAGGCTTTTGCACATATTCCAAAGGAGAATTGGAATAAATTGGATGCTAAAGCCATTAAATGTATTTTCATAGGGTATTGTTCTAAATTCAAAGCATACAAACTGTTTGATCCTTCTACTCACAAAGTATTTGCGAGTAGAGATGTACTTTTCCATGAGAAGGAAACAGGAAATCAAGACATCAACAGTCATGAGGAATGACATAGAATTCTTGATGAAGGAGTTAAAAAAGAGCAGCGACAACCATCACAGTAGTAGCCACCATAGCAGCAGCCACAACTGCAACAACAGCAACAACAAGAAGGACTCAGTGACAGTGACATGGACACTTCAAGCAGTCAGAGTTCACCTAGTGGTGAAAACAGATCTTCAAAAAGTGGGGAGGAAAATAATTAGTTGAGAAGATCTTCACGACAAGTTCGGCTCCCCGAGAGGTATAGAGACTATGCCCTAATGAGTAGCATTTCAAATGTCATAGAACCCATGAGTTTTGATGAAGCCAATGAACATGATGAATGGAGAAATGCAATGGAGGAAGAATATGAATCTATAATGAAAAATAATACTTGGAAATTGACTGAATTGCCTAAACATAAAAAGCCTATTGGATGCAAATGGATATACAAACCCAAATTTAAATCAGATGGTAGTATAGACAAATATAAGGCTAGATTGGTGGCAAAGGGGTATTCACAAACATAAGGTATTGATTATGTTGAAACATTTGCACCAGTAGCTAAATTGAATACTATCAGATTGTTAATTGCTTTAGCTACAAAGTATCATTGGAAGCTACACCAACTAGATGTTAAATCTACATTTTTGAATGGTGAGTTAAAGGACGAGGTTTACCTTACTCAACCTGAAGGTTTTGTGGAACATGGGAAAGAACACTTAGTGTGTAAGTTAAAGAAAGCATTGTGTGGACTGAAATAGACACCTAGGTCATGGTATGAGAAGATAGACTCTTTCTTTCTTCAACAGGGTTTTATGAGAAGCAAGATTGATCCAAATCTGGATACCAATTTTGATGAGCAGGGGTATATAGTATTGATTTCCTTATATGTTGATGATTTAATAATTACAGGAAATGCAGGGAAATTAATTGATGAAATCAAGGAGCAGTTGTCACAAGTTTTTGAAATGAAATATCTTGGTGAGTTACATTACTGCCTAGGCCTTGAAGTTTGGAGAAGTGCAGGCCAAAAAAAAATTTGTCAGAGAAGTACTTAAGAGATTTAAAATGGATCAGTGTAAATCTTATATTGTTCCCATGCAGCAAAATGAAAAACTTTCTTTTGATGATGGTTCGAAGGAGGTGAATGGCACTATGTACAGACAAATGGTGGGTAGTTTGAATTATCTCACCACAACTAGACCTGATATTGCATATTATGTGAGTGTGTTAAGTCAGTTTATGGCGAAACCTCAAGAAAGCCATTCGAATGCAGCAAAGGCGACACTTAGGTATCTAAAAGGAACACTTGATTATGGTATTAAATATACTAATGCATCTGATGTTGAGTTGACAGATTACTCAGATTTTGATTGGGCTAGCAATCCAGATGATCAAAGATCAACCACTGGATATGCGTTTGGCATTGGATCCGGGGTTGTTTCATGGAGCAATAAAAAGCAGCCTATTGTATCTTTGTCTTCTACTGAAGCAGAATATAAAGCCTTGTGTGCATCAACTTGTGAATTTGTTTGGTTGAGAAGACTTCTTCAAGATGTTGGAGAAGAAAAAAAGGAACCTACAATGATCAAATGTGATAATCAAAGTTCAATCAAGCTGACGAATAATCTGATTTATCATGCAAGGAAAAAACATGTTGATGCTCAGTTTAATTTTGTTAGAGAAAAAATGTAGTCCAATGAAATAGCTCTTATGTATTGTAATACTAGTGAAAATGTTGTTGATATTTTCACTAAGCCTCTTGGAAAGATTAAGTTTGAGTTGTTTAGGGAAATGTTAGGTGTAGAAGTCAATCCATTCTCCATTAAGGGGGAGACTTGGAAATAATGGAGGACTAGAGAGTTAGGTAGATGAACTCTACCTCTTGTTTAATGTAGATTCTAATTTCAAGGTGTTTATTGTAACTGACTAAATATAGTCGTTTACTATATTATGATGTAATCTGTCCTCATTCAATAATTGATTGTGAGCGTAGTCTCACCAATGTTGGTTTCTCCTAATTCTAAGTGTTGTTGTCAACCAACAATATCATTGATTTTTAATGTATTTTCATTTTTTTCCTATCAAAACTAGAACAATGATTTAAATTTACAAAGATGTTCGATTTTATATATGTAAAGTTTAATTTTAAAAAGATGTTAAAATTCTATATTGTATTGTGTTTCTCATTTTCTAGTTGAATATTCATATATTTATTAGCACAATTAAATTAGTAATTGTGATATTATAGTTGTTCCAAAAATATAAGGTTTTAAATTTTGCAGATTTAAATATAGTTGGAAATTAATACTTATTGATATCAAAAGTATAATTTAATGTATTAATGTAATAAAGTGTAATATACTATATAGTATTTCCAAAAAAACTATAATTTTAGGTGAATTGAAATTCAATTTGATTGAAATAAATTTTAAAATGTATCATTATCTTTATATATAATAATCTAAAATATTTTTTTATATTTTTTTATTGTGACTCCCAACTTAAATTGCATTTTTTTTTTAAAAATTTATCCAAATTCCTTCTTAAAATTCATACACAATAAATATATACTAAAACAATTTAATTATATTATAAAAAGAAATATGAACCACTCTTGCATTCTATATAGCGCGACAAAAACCAGTTGACCTTAATGCGAAAAAGAGCTCTAATAAAAGATTCCTCGAATTTAGTGCCAAAGACTAATAATGATGCACATGGAGGTTAGGTCAACCATGAATTTTAATGAATAAGTATAGATTGAGAAAATCAAAAGAACAGCCACCCAACTCGTTGGTATGTTAATGAATAAATTTAATTACTGAATGCTGTATGACGCCTAAGTGTTAAGTTAATATGTTAATGAATAAATTTAATTACTAAATTCTGTATGACGCTTAAGTTAAGTTAAAGTTATTTCATTATCCATAGTTACTAAATTTGGTTGAATTGGTAAAAATATTTGAAAATTTAAGGATTTGGTTCGGTTCCTGAATTTATATGGAAATTTGAGTTTAATACAAGATTATTGGCTGCTTAGTATTTGCCCAATATCGCTCGTAGCTACTAAATAAAGGCTACCCTCTAGAACGAAATATTAGGGGTCGTAGTTTTCTATGGGCCCCACAATCAATCCTTTAAACAACCAAGACCGGGGCTTTGAGGGATTACATTATGCCTGTGTCAAATCGCCATATAGTGCAAGCAAATGGCGTATAAGGGGATTTATCCTTTCCAGCTCTCTTCTTCAAACACGTTGATATATTTTGATGTTTATTTACTTATATAGGGTTTTAACACTGTTTTTTGGAAATTATATGAAAATTTTCATGATTCCTTCATAGTTGTTAGCTTTTTGTTTTCACTCAACCTGCACATAAAATAAATAAAACAAACCTCTCCAAAAAAAAGCTAACAACTAAATATATAAATGAAAATAAATACTTTTTGTTTCTTTTCCCTTTTAATGCCAAATAGAAGACTCCTTGTTTTCTTTTCCTTTTAAATGGCAAATCAATTTTTTGGAAAATGAATAATTATGCTTAAAACTAATTGGGTTGGTGGAAGTTCATTAAAATTTTTTAAACCCTCATGTTTGAAAGTATTTCCTATATATAACAAATTTTCATTCTCATATAAAACTATGCTTTGTTGTAATATCTAATTCCATAATTTTTTCACTATTTAATCGAATTCAAATTTGAAATTAATAACTATATGAGTTATTCAAATCAGAATAGCAGCCATGTCATCATATCCAAAACAATGTTTGCTCATCTAAGTAGGATGTTTGGATGATCTAAGAAGAAGAGAATTCCACGTCAACAAGATCTACTTCATGTAATGTGAAAAAGAGCTTAAAGAAAGATTCGGATACCACGTCACCAAAATCTAATTTATTTGATCTACCAAAACATTTCCTCCTTTCTTTGACTATCAAAATATGTGATAATGATCGCCAGCATGGAGGCCGGGTCCACGATCAATTGACGTGAGCACACACGTGGGGTTGGTCACGGAGGTGTAAAGTCCACCAACTCTGATAGTGATGCGTAACATGGGAGTTCGATTTTGGATGGTAACAGAGGTGAGGCTGGTCACGTACACAAAAACTACAGAAACTTTCCCTTGTACGGAATTTTATACGCAAATTATTTCTACAACCATGAAAATCTACATTCTCAAAATATCACCAACTTAAAACTTTTTACATTTATATACTCGGTTACAATGGGAAACGTTATATTTATTTATATATTCAATTTAATTGACATGTACATTTATTATTATTATATACTCAATTACAATTGTAAACGTTATATATATTTATATATTCTAGATTAATATATATTTATAACATTAATATATATAAATACTTGAAATTATCAAACATTCTGTTAACATAAACTTAAATCAACTTGACGTCACGTATTAAGCCTCTTTATTAACATATTAAATTAGAAGTTTGATTTCATATATTAACCTCTATACTATGTCAACTCTACGTCACCAAACTTCACCTTTATCTGAATGTCCCTCGAAACCAAGTGTAATTGTGAACCGTAGGATGGAGATAGAGTGGAAGTTTATAGACGTGGATGGATTAGAACCTCCGACATTGGAGATTTATTTGAAAAAAGGAGGACCATGCATTACTTTTAATGTGCATAAAGCGCCTACCTGCCATCCTTACTCGCTGAATTCCCTTCCATTGAAGTCAAATTAGCGATTAGGTCACCGAATATCTTTACCTAACCCATCTGTGTGTATATATACACAAAACTCTTCAGCTGTGCACATATAATAATCTGTGTGTATATATACASAAAACTCTTGAGCTGTGCACATATAATAGAGATCAGCAGAATGGGTAACATGCTCCTGCGAGGAGTCGTCCAGCGTCATGGTSGACAGATAAAGATAACGAGAGSCGACGGTACGGTGATGAAGCTGCGGAGTCCTGTTTTTGTGAAGGAAATACTGGTTGATTATCCAGATCATCGGATATTTGAGGTAGCTGCTGGTCCTCGACCTCTTTCTGAAAGGGCGGGGCTTATAGCTGGCCATCTCTATTATCTCATTCCTCTCCGAATCTCACAGGACGAATTCATCAATTGCAATAACAAAATGAATAGAAGGTACTTTGCAAGAGCTTCTGATCATGGCATTCCAAGCGCCAGTTCCAGATTACAGCCAGACTCTTCTGCGGACATACGCACAGATTCAATAAAACAAGAAGAAGCAAATGATCTTAGAAAAGGCGTCGGGATTGTTTCTTCTTCCTACTCCACCGACGGATCCACCGTGCGTGTGAAGCTTCGACTGAGAAAAGAAGAGCTCGCTTCCTTTCTTTCAGCCAATAACGTCACGTTGGAGCCTCCCTTAGTCCAACGTGCCACAAGGAAATCGGCCTTGTCGCCATGGAAGCCAAGGCTGGATACCATCACTGAACCCCAGAACCCGCTTGAAGATTTATAAACATCTCTGAGACCAGCCTGCAGCATAACTTGTATATACTTACTGAGCATATTGTTGCTGAAATGCTAGAGAGAATGTTTGTAGTTATTTACTACATTGAATTGATCTAATTTTTAAATATGTTTGTGTTTACTGAATTGATTGGGAATAAGTTATAGTTAATGATTTAATCATACACTCTAAAAAATTTAATTTAAGATTTATACTCAGTACATCTAAATTAATTTGAATTTATTTATAATCATTATTCTATTTATAATATTTTTACAGTAAAAATCCTATTATTTAATACACTAAAAATCCTATTATTTAAGTACACTGAGAATATACATTTTGTGGAATTTTTAGAATGTGGATATTAGTGTTCTACACCAAATGTGAAGTTGGGAGCTAATAATATATATTTAAAAAATATTTTAGATTACAAAAAATTATATTTCAGTAAAATTGAAAGTCACTATAAGGTTGCTCTTATTGCAACAACTACAATATCCAAATTACTAATTTAATTTGTACTAATAATTACAATATTCATAAAGATTTAATGTAGAAAATGTGAAACAAAATTGAATATACATATACTAAATTTTAACATATTTTTAAAATTAAATTTTACAGATATAAACTTCAAAATTCTTTGTAAATTTGAAGTATTATTCTTATTATGATTGGAAAAAGCTAAATAATACTAGTTTTGTAATATGAAAATACAATAAAAGTCAATGATATAGTTGGTTGATAGCAACAACATACTAGAACAAATGTTTGTCATGGATAGGGCATTGATTTATTGGATTTTCATGTTTAGTCTGGGCCTCAAGGAAAACATACATGCATTAAAAAAAATTCAAATCCACAACAAAATGAGTATTACTAATTTTTTTTACTTAAATAATTTTTAAAATAATATTTAGTGTAGTTTAGTCTTTGTTTTATAGTAATATTTTAAATAAATATAATGAAAATATTTATAATAAATGATGTATTTGTAATAATGGAATACAATTATTTACATTATAATTTTAAATTAATAAAATTGTTTATTTTAAATGTAAAAATAAATTTAAGAATGAATACTTCACTTACAAATGAATTATACAATAAATTGAAATAGATTATACAATATTAATATTTAAAATTTAAAAATCATCATCATCATAGGCTCATTCACTTCATCATGGCAACATGATTGAGGTTGGGTGGAAACGTCTAGATGTCGACCGTTTTAGTCCTTGGATTGGGTTTACGAAGGGCTAAGTATAGTGACTCAAGTCAATCGAGTACTTCCCATATCTTCTCATTATATTGTGATTTGGGTGCTTCCCTGTCTGTGTGTCATGAGTTCATTAGCAGATGTGACTTGGGGAATTATATTACAGTGGTCCGATTCTGTATTGTGGCCCTCACGAACTATTTGTGGGTTTACTCTAGACCCTGTTATTTTTTTCCTCCTCCAATTCTTTCTTGCGCCCTCTCTGATCCACCTTTCTTGGAGTTTCTCAGCTACGCTTTGTCTAGGTAAATCCTCTTTCAATTCTGGGTCCTTTGCTTTTTCATCCACTTTCGAGTCTTGGTGCGCTCTCCCTCGTCACTATCAGAACCGCCTCCCTGCTAGCACCATGCCTCACAAGGAGCAAAGGGCCACAAACTCGCGGGATTATTTTGCAAGACATGTACAATAGGACCCAGAGAAGGAATGTTTTGGGTGTCAAAGGCTGAGAATTCACCTAGGAACAATCAACTCCACAATGAATTTCGAGCTGGAAATGCTCTCTCAACACCGACACCTCATTGAAAGACTGCAGGATGAAGTGTTCGCTCAACATAGCCAACTTGAGGATCAACGCAACCAAATGGAGAACATGCAAGGATGTCTAGACCATATGGAAAATAACTATAAGCATTCCATCACCCCCAACAACACCTAGGAAGCTTCAAGAAATTTATCTTGAACCAAGTTTCAGACCTCAACTAGTTAGCAATGGACCCAAATTGGGAGCAACACTAACAAT
>ML779174.1:13123-35991 GCA_009831015.1 Picea engelmannii | reverse complement strand
GCATTTAATGCCAAAGTATGCTTATGGAAGTTTGGTCAACCATCAATATTCCAGGTTCACGCACGTGAGGTTGGTAACGGGTATAGATTCAGAAAATCAAAATAACAACCACCAAACTCGTCGGTACAATTAAGAGCTTTAATTTATATTTTTAAGAGAAATTTCTCGTGGAAAAAAAATTAAGAGCTTTATTTGAAAAGGTGTGTTAATGAATAAATTTAATTACTAATGTTGTATGACACATAAGTGTTAAGATAAGTTGTTATAATGAGAATAGCGGCCATGTCATTATATCCAAATCAGCGTTTGACCCCATTGTCGGATACCATGTTCTTGGGCAGGATGTTTGAATGATCTAATAAGAAGAGAATTCCACGTCAACAAAATCTAGTTTATGTAATGTGAAAAGGGCTTCCACAAAAGATTCGGATACCACGTCAACAAAATCTAGTTTATGTAATGTGAAAAGGGCTTCCACAAAAGATTCTGATACCACGTCACCAAAATCTAATTTACTTGCTCCACCAAAACATTTCTTCCCTTCTTTGACAATCGAAGTATGTGTGAATCGTGATAACAATCAATTTTTCATGATAACTCAGGTGAGGCTGTTCACGTACACAAAAACTACCCAAATTGTTGGTCAACTAAAGTCAACGGGCCTTATTTGAAAGGCAATGTTGATGAGTCAATTTAATTAGTAATTGTGTATAAAACCTTACGTGTTAAGGTTCTGTGTCGCAATCATAACATTCTATTTAAATGGGTGCTGACCTCACCTTAAGCTCTCATCTCCAATATTCCTCCCATGGAGAATTACACTTGTAGATTTGGAGTAAAAACAACATTTTAACTTTTTATGTCTTAAAAAAAATCGAATATCATGTTTTCGACCATGCGTAATTTACGTAAAAGAAAATTGAAATCACTTTTTAGGTGGTAATGATTTCATAAATTTGACTGATAAATAATAAAATTAAAAAAATAAAAATAGAATTAATTAATAACAATTAAAAAATAAATATAAATATATATAAGATGGTGAATGCGGATCATCTTTTTCCACAGTCGTTGGTTTTCACTTCTCAACGCGTCCATTATTCGAATTCCTTGGGAACTTAAATTCCTTATGTATCTCAACATGTCCATCTCCACTATTCAAATTCCTTTCCAACTTGTTTTGAGTAGTCATGTTTTGGCATCCCATGATTCCCTCTACTCCTCGATGCTTTACATGCTCCAATTGCTGGAAGCCGACTATTACCAATTTGAGGTATAGATATTGGAGGATTAAATTTATAAGATTAAAATAAATAAATTATAAGATCAAAAAAACTAAAAATTGGTTAATTTTTTATATGGAGTAATTTTCATTTGTTTTTTTTTTTAAATATTTATTGTTTTTCATTTTTTTTTTATGATTAGTTAAAATTCTATAGAATAAAAGTATTTTATTTTAAAAATCATCATTTTTTTATAAATTATATTATATTTTTGGAAATTTGAATATGTTTACAAAAATATATTTGAACATGTTATAATTGGCATTAGAAGAGTTAAAATAATTCGTATGTATCCTAACAAATTTTCATGACTTTGATTGAAAATGATACATAGAATTGGTGTCATAATGATACCTCAATGATGATGATGATGATGATTAACCTAGACCCAATTGGTCCATCAGACCTTAAGAGGGTAAGTGATTACTTGTGATTCTTTAGAATTTTGTTTATGTGCTCGAAAAACATTAAGAGAAGCTTTCCAAGATCATCATTTAAGAGGTTAGGAAGGTTGGTAGTGTGACAAATATTTGGAAAATGAGATCTAATATGGGTATAGGTTGGACAATCTAAGAGAAAGTGCTTTTCATCTTCAACCTTTTTAGTGTAAATGTGTTGAACCTGCACATAATAGATCTAGCTAGAAAATAACACACACATTTGCAGAGAGAAATTGAGAAAGAAGAAGCAAGAGAGAAAGAATGGAAGAATTCTTATTAACCAAATGAATAATTGATAATTTACACATGAAATACTCAATATAACTCAACCAATGCGCATTGGAGGAGAAACTAATGCGCCATAGTGGTGGTCTAGAGTGATCTAGACAAACACCAAAAGTTACGAGAGTAAACTGCCACCTAGTTTAGTCTCTCGGGTAGTTACACGAGTGAATTGCCACCTAGTTGAGTTAACTAGTCTATCAGTCTTCAATTAACTAACTAAAACAAAGTGAAGTGAGGAGGAGATCACAAAATTATGGGTAATGTGTTAGTCTAGCCATGATACCAAGGACAATGTGCATTAGTTGGTGATGATCTCAATGTTGCATGGTGACAATACCAATGTAGCATGTAGACTCCACTCAACTGATCAAACTGAAGTGAAAACCGAAGAGAATATTCTCCCTTGAGGAATATTCTTCCTAAATTATAGGAGATTGAATAATGACTAATAAACAAGGAAAAACCTTAGGAAAAAGAAATCCTAGGTGTGTATGAAGTAACTCCAACACCCCCCTGAACATCACTATGGTGAAAATAAAGAATGGGTCCTGGAAACGAGACCATGTTAGGTACCCAAATACAAAAGATACATTGAAATAAGGCGAGGAAATAGGAAACCTCATGGGAACCCCCCCCCTCCCTCAAGATACAATGTATGTAAAAAAAAGAACTGACAATTGCTAGGCAACTGTGTCCTTCACTCCAAGAGGACTTCGCAGAGAATGGAACTTTTTCTCAATGATGATCTTGGTGAAGATGTATACATTTTGTTTTGCTGAAGGACAGAACTGGAAGTTGATGATCCCCTCGTTACTAAGTCTCAGATGTAGTGAATGTGGATATCGATGTGCTTTGTCCGCTACCTCTGAACCTGATCTTTGCAGAACTTCAGAGTGCTCCGGTTGTCACACCAGATGAAAATCGACCGATGAAACTGAATGCCCAACTCAGTGAGAAAATTTTGTAGCCACATAGAATGAATGGTTATGTTAACTACGCCTCTGTACTTTGCCTCGGCTGAAGATAGAGAAATAACATCCTGCTTCTTTCTCAACCAACAGATAGGCCCAGAACCAAGATTAAGTGAGAAACCAGATGTGGACTTGCGATTAGTGTTATCGCCAGTCCAGTCAGAATTAGTGAACCCGATGAGATCCAATGTAGATTCTGTTGCATAATGAATCCCAAAGGTGATGGTTCCATGTATGTATCGAAGGATACGCTTTGCATCCTTCCAGTGTAGCTCATGCGGCTCCTGTATGAACATGGGAACTGCACCAACGGCATAGGAGAGGTCTAGTATGGAGTGTGTGAGATACAACAAGCTCCCCACAAGTTATCTGTACAGTGTGTTATCAACTAGTGGAGTGTCCTTGCCATCCTCAAGTTTAAATCCTGATAGGAAAGGATTTGGGGCAAACTTGTAGTCTGTCATGTGAAATCTCTCAAGGAGATCTCATGCATACTTAGCATGAGAAAGTTTGATGTCTGATGCATCCTGACTTGTCTCAAGTACAAGGAAGAAGTGTAGCAAACCAATGTCTGTGATCAAGAACCTGTCATGTAGAATCCTCTTAACTACAACAATCGTTGAAGTCGACCAACTGGTGATCAACAAATCATCAACATATAGAACCAGGAGTAGAAGTGAGTCAACTGTCGTGAGCATGTAAACATTCGGGTCTGAATTACAACGTACAAAGTTTTGTGACAACAGGTAGGAGTCCATCTTGGCATACCATGCCCTCAGATCCTGCTTGAGGCCATAAAGAGACTTCTTCAATCGACAGACCAAACACGAATCCTGCATAAACCCCTGGGGCTGCTCCATATAGATCTCTTTAGAGAGATCACCGTGAAGAAATGAATTCTTCACATCCATCTAATGGAATTCCCATCCCTTAGTTGCCGCAATGGCAAGTGCCAATCGTATGGAATCCATCTTTGCTACTAGAGCGAAGGTCTCATCATAGTCAATGCCATGCACATGTTGAAAGCCTTTTGCAACAAGCTTGGCTTTGTATCTGCTATTATGTCCATCCGTCGCACTCTTAGTCCTGTAGACCCATCTGCACTGAAAAGTTTCCTTCTAGAAGAAAGGGGAACCAGATCCCAAGTATGGTTCTCGAGGAGGGATTTGTACTCCTTCTGCATCGCGGATTCCCAAAAGGGATTTCAAGCAGCCTTTCCATAAGACTGTGGATCTGAAGACTGAACCAAGAAAAGATGCTTGGGTGAAAATGGTTCAATGGCAGTGATTGCAAGAGGAGGATCCTCGAAATAAGATCAAGTCCTCCTAGTATCCGCTCGATCACCAAAACAATACCCTACATCCTGAAGAGTAGTCTGGGCCCACTTCAGCCTCTTCTCCGGCTCTACATCTGCATCTGGATGCACTGACTCTACACCTGACTGTACTGACTCTGTTTCTGAATCATCTGAATCCTTTGAATCAAAAATCTCGTTTGAAGAAGAGTCGGCATGTTCATGCTCATCATCTCTGACAGGTGGAAGAACAAAGGTGTTTTCACACTGTTGTTGAGGTACATGTGAGGCACTTTCCTCGAATTGGAGACTAATCTCAATGATAAGTCGGTCTGAGGAAATATCAATGAGTCTGTATCCCTTCACATCGTTGAGGTATCCAACAAAAATACACTCTATGCTCAGTGGATCAGGTGCCTTTCTCTTTTCAAAGGGAATCTCGGCCCATGCATGTGAACCGAAAATACGAAAGTGGGTCACTTCCGGTTTGAGGCCACTTCAAACCTCCTAGGGGGTCATATCCTTGAAAAATTTATCGGGAGATTTGTTTTGGATGTAGGTTGCACAATTAAATTCTTCAGCCCATAGTCTCTGTGGAAGTGACTTTTCATGTAGCATGCAAGATGCCATCTCTTTTAGAGATCTGTTTTTCTGCTCGATAACTCCATTTTACTGTAGAGTATAGGGAACCTTGTGCTGCAACTGAATCCCTGCCTCATGATAAAGATTCTAGATCTCATGGTTGACATACTCTCCCCTGTTATTAGTTCGGAGGACTTTGATTTTCTTTCCGGATTGTGTCTCAACAAGGGCTTTGAAATCTTTGAGGTGTTGAAAGACCTCTGATTTTTTCTTGAGAAAGTAAATCCATGTGAAATGTGAGAAAACATCAACAAAAATGAGCACATACCTTGATTTGTTGATTGATGGATGCAGAAAAGGGCCCATGAGGTCACTATGGATCAAATCTAGAGGAGAGGAAGCTCTCAGAGTCTTTCCTTTATCAAATTTCTCTTGAGGGTGTTTTCCAAGAACACAACCCTCATAGATTCCTTTGGAGAAATGGATGTCTGGTAGACCATCAACCAATCCTTTCTTGCTAAGTTGTTGCATATATCTAAAATTCAAATGCCCGAACCTTTCGTGCCATATCCTACTACTTTCATCAGCATGGGTAAGCAATAAAACATAATCTGGTTCAATAAATTCAAAAAATGTATACAATCTAGATTGATGATTTACCTCACCGGTAGCAACCCTGGATTTGGTTTGCATGTCATAGATGTCCACTGCATCAGGTGTGAATATGAATTTCTTTCCAGTGCCATAATTTTTCATCGGATACACAAAGAGAAAATTGAATGAAAGTTTGGGAACATGCAATGCATTCTTGAAGCTTTCGTTGGAGTTTAATTATTCCTTTGCCGGTGACTTCGACTGGAGGGTTGTCCCCCATCAGAATAGGAGGAAATTTGCATGCATCCAATGAAGAATAGATTTCTTTTATGGTAGCCATGTGATTTGATGCTCCTGAATCTATGATCCAAGCATTGGGAGAGGAGTTGATGGCAACCAAGGCATGGCTAGAATTGCCTTTCTTGGGATTATAATCTTTTGGCTTCTTCTTCTTGGCACCCCTGGGGATGTGATCTCCAAGGTTATTTTTCTTAATTATTTGAGTCATTACATATATTTGTTTCTGTATGCATGTGGATTCTGGATGGAATCCTTTATGGAAGTATGTGCATTTCCCCCCTTTTCTTCCCTTTCAACCTTTGGATCCAGAGGCATCGGTGAAGGGTTTTGAGTACCCTTCCTTCTTTGGATTTTCATGTGATTTCCTTTTGTATTTATATTTAGATTTATGTTTTTGATGAACACTACCATCTTGCATAGTAAGTACATGTGCCTTTGGGCCTTTGTTTTTTCCCATGTAGATGAGCTTGGTATGCTCTTGTGTCAGGGATTCGATAAATTCCTCAAGAGAAGGCATCTTCTAGGTGGCTATAGAGGCGAATTTGATTGAATGGAATGTGTATATGAACACTGAGAATTCAAGACCAAGTTTGGAGAGAATGGTGAGAACCATGTGTTTCTCCTCCTTAGATTTATCAACCCCACAATCCTTGAGTTGTGACAGTAAATACTTAAATTTTGTAAAGAAATCTTGGATATTGGCGAAGCTTTTTGGATCCAACGTGAGCATGTTATGAGGAAAATAACTCTATGGCATGGGGTAAACCACAACAGATGGAAATGACTGCATAAATCAATTCTAATCTCAAGTATGCTATATAAACAAATATGCTAACAAGACAAGATAAAGAGCTTACCTCATCCAGACATTCGATGAAGTCCACCATTGAGCACTTGACTCAAAGAAATACACCTGCAACTTGTCCTCAACAACCAAGATACACAAGCATATAGTGATAATATATAAAGTTGGCACATTCAATAACATAATCCATTAATATTCATAACAAACATGCCCATGGAATAACAATTCAAATATTTGCAAGACATTAATTGGACGAGAAAAGAATATCTCTATTAAAATGTAATCAACAGAAGTGTATGAAAGAAAAAATTTTGTTTCGGCACATTCAGAACCGAGAAACTAAGTCACTTATAGTTGGGCCTCCACCACTTCAATCCTCCACCAAAGGCAAGCTCATATAAGAGAGACAATGAGGTTCTCCATCAAATAGGGAAGAGCTTGGGGGCTGTATAATGTGTTCAGACTTAAAAAGAAAAAAGGATGTAGACTCAATATGAAGTGAATAATTTCTCCAATGTAACTTTGCTCTCAAAGTTGAATTATTTCTCCTCCTTTTCCACACCTTGAATATGGCCCATCTATATCCTTCAAATGGAACCGAAGGATCGAGTCAAAATGTTTCCAGTATATAGAAGGTCAAGGATCATGGATCTCATGACATGACATGGAAACCCGACACCATTTTTTAATTTTGAGCACAAAACCTGATGTATGCGGTCTATAATGGTGCAACCTATGTATACACATGTTTTATAGATGTTAGAGTGTGTATATGTGGAAAAATACAATTTTTACCTCTAGGAACTGCAAAAAGGGACTTCAAGTCTACATAGGGAAATGGAAAAAGGCCCTCTGTGCAAGTTTTCATAGGGCGAGGAAAATATTTCTATAACAGATGTCCCCTAATGTGTGAGGTCATAAGAGTATCTGTGATGGTTGAAATACATTATAATACCCAAAAGTGGAGTAATGGAGACCCATTTGGACGAACTAGTTGTTCATAAGAATATTACAATCCATAATGTCTTTGTACACATGGCTGCCAATTTGAATTACATTAAAGATCCATGTGGAAATTTACCAAACAACCTTCCATGGCCATGAATAGGCAATACAAGAGTAGGTACATGACATAGGTTGTAATATTCACGAACAAGGCCCAGTGAAAACCAGTCTTAAAATCAATCTGAAGATGTTTGTATACAATGGAGTAAAATGTGATATCCCATGATTACCAAAGTCATATATGTACTGGTCCAATGAAATATAGAAACAACTCAGGAAAGTTCCAACTATGAATTGATGTCTTCAAGTCTTCTACACGATCCACCAAAGGTGCAAGTCTACATTATGTCAATAAAGGAGATGATGTTGAACACAATGAGGCTTCGTTTGATTACTGGTCATTAAGGTATATCGTTAACAAACACAAGACAACCTATCGATAATGAAAGTAGGTATAAAGGCACCAAGTACATTCTTACAAGTGTGAATAAAGGTGTTGAGTTCAAACACTTGAAGAATTCATCGATCATGAGACATTGATGTATTCCCAACTATTGATGGCGAGTGAACTTGCTACTTATCATTTCAAGCCTCTAGGTACTCATAGGACTCTAGGCCTAGTTTCCATAATAGATGGGCTGAAGTCAATGGAAGGAGACCTGCTGAAAGGAGAGAATTAAGGAATCTCTCATCATTCAACACGAGGTGCAAAGCAAGAGCTTGATGATTTTGAGGAACTTGGATGAAGAACATGTTCACGAACCAATGACCTTGTGTGTCTTTCACATGCACTAGATGCAATAAGTGCACGAAAAAGACCCTCTAAATACCATCCAATGAGGAAAATTTCCGAAAAATGCGAGGAAACCACCAATTAGGCTAATGGCATCCAAGACACCACACAAATCACAATGTGCGAATATATTTCTTGCTATCGAACACAAGGGAAACCCCCCAGTCAATGATCATTGATGAAATGTTGACTGTTGGGTTCAAGTTTACCTACCAATGATGAAAGTAGGACCAGGGTGCACAATAGTACTACGGTTTCATGTAATTATGAGACATACTGAGGGTATGGTTGACATGCAAAGTCAAGAGTTCTGAGGAATGGTCGATACAGGTTGATTGACATCCTTTGAACAAGAGCATGAGACATCTAGAAGACTCTAGAAGCATAGACTCAATGATGGAACTTTGAGATGTAGGAGGCACCAATCAAAATCTCCATAGGGACTGGAAGAGTAACCAGTCGAGGGAGTAAAATATTAGTAACGAGCTCAACTTCCTAAGGTCATGCTAAACCCAAAATTTTGATGACAAGTGGACTCAAAAGTTTGTGCTAAGTTCAAAGGCAACGCGATTGCTTCCAACATAAGATAATATTCTCTTCCCGCCCATCTTTTATTTTTTTAATAGACAAATGATTGCTATGATACAGAGGAGGAAATGAGTGTCGTGAGTAAGAAACTAGTTCCAATAGTGGAACATACCTATGCTCAATGCAAGGGGGTGCATGCAGGATATGGACACTCAGGGGAATGTTTCCTCTTGGGGTAAGGGTATCAAGTTTCAAAATATATAAACAAGGCTATGCTTGGCTGATGATGCAAACTGATGAGGTGATAGGCTTATAATGCAAAAGCGAGAACCGGCAATAGGCTCAATACTGTAAGCAAGAGAATGAGATGCAATTACAACTTAACTCCAAAGAATGTCCTTTTTCGTAAATTTAGTCTACTTGGTTTTGAAAAAGGGATATACTTGCACCAAATAGATGTATTTTGAAATCCAATTTACGAGTGTGAAAGAGACAAGTTCACTCGACAATATTTTCACTTTTTGAAAGATTTGGAAAAGATCTTAAACCAGACTCAGGGATGTTGTTCTAAGAAACATATGATGGGAGAGGCCAAGGCTCTCGTGCAGGACTTCTGTCAAAAGTTAGTAACTCACAGATAGCTAACATAAGCTTAGGAAAACCCAAATCTTTCCAAGTCGAGGAGGATAAAATACTTGCAGAGGTTACCTTGTCTACAATATATCGAAGAATGCCCCTTATTTGGAAGGGTGTACTTGTCTACAATATATCGAAGAATGCCCTTTATTTGGAAGGGTGTAAAAGAAGGAAGTCGAGGCTCTACAAGATCATTCCAATCAAAGGAAACCACCCTAGGACTTGGAGGGAGCATACTAAAAGAGAGTGGAATGCTCCCTTGTGTAGAAGGTACAAAACTAGTAATGCTAAGGACATGGTCGAAAGACTCATTCCCTCCAAAATAAGAGTGGAATTGACCGAATATTGCATCGACAATGTCACTTCCTTATACTTGTCACTCCCCAAGAGAAGAGCGAGATCGATCGAAGATTTCATTAGGATGATCACTTCTTCAACCATTGGTTGAATAAGATGTGAGACAACAAGGTCAAGAGATGCATCACCCCCAAAAATAAGAGTGGTGTCGGTCGAAGATTGCATCGACATGACTGATGGTTTAACAAGATGCAAGACAACATGGTCAAGAAATGCATCACCCCCAAAAAGAAGAGTGGTGTCATTCTAATATTATATCGGCATGACCATTGTATCAGCCAATGAAGGATTAGAATGTTGGGAAACCAAAGACAACTCAGAACCTGAAGGCCCCCCAGGCAAGGAACACACTTCTTGTACCAAAACAATAGCAGGGCACACACGAGTAAGGTGATCTTGTTTGCAAATACTACAAAGGAACTTGGGCTTACGTCTTATATGCCGAGGCTTCTCAATTATATGAATGCCCCCATCATGACTTGCAATGGCTAGTGACATGCTCCTAGCATGACTTGCAGAGGATAGTAGCAGATCTCCAACAAGACTTGCAAAGGTTGGCGATGAATCCCCAACATGAATAGTAGAGGTTGGTTATGAATCCCCAACATGAATATCAGAGGTTGGTGATGAATCACCAACATGAATAACAAAGGTTGGTGATGTATGTGCAGTGTGACTAGAAGTGACTAGAGTTGTGCCCCCAACATGACATGTAGAGGTTGGTTGCTAGTATTCAACATGACTTGCATAGGTCGTTGACCTATCTCCAACATGACTAGCAAAGGTTGGTGATATAATGCCAATATGAATTGCAATGAATGGACTGGTGGTGGTGGTTGGTTGCGACGTTTGAGACCAAGGTTCCAGGAAAGACTGGTTTTGAGAGATTGCAGGCCAGGAAGGGTTTCAGTATACACCATGGCCCTGTCCAGTAGGAAAGTATCTTCCTCCAAATAGATTCATAAATGGTTGTAATGGCATCGTCACTGAGGAAGCCGCTTGCAAAGAGAAAGAGACATGATAAGGGTTACTCGGGTGAGGATATATGTTTCCCCCAGATGAAGGAACTTCATAAAGTGGGTTTCCCATATTATAAAACTAACTCCCCCAAGATGAAACAACAGAGGAAAGATGGAGGTCCTCCATGGGAAAAGTGTTCATAGGAACTGGCATAGCAGAAGAAGGTTAGATGGATCAAGTCTAATAAGTAGAATGACCTCCCATTTGAGAAATTGCTCCTAAAAAAGTGAAGCTAGGATTGGATCAGTAGGAAGGAAGATTCCAACCTCCTACCATAAGATTTGATTGAGGGATATGACTCCCACCAAATGAAAAAGGAGAATAAGGAGGCATCATGCCTCCAACCCCAAAACTAGGATTCACATAAGGCGAAGAGACAAAGGACAACAAGTGTGAAGACATGTCTGAAATACCATGAGAAAAATGATTAGAGGCCCAAGGTATTGGCTGAGTATCATGATTCAATGTACCACTAGGAAATATACAAGGATTTGTCCCCATGGAATGAGAAAAGACCATGGGCTAGGTAGCACTGACTGAGGGTGTCGCAGGGGCTCCACTGACCATAGAAATGAAAAATCACAACACAATACAAAATACTAAGGCCAACTAATAATCAAAGAGAACTCTAGCAAAAAGGTGAATATACACACAAAAAAGATATAGTAGATGAAAGGGGCCTCCCTCCTTAAAGTATGTATGCATTGTCCAAGAGGAGCCTGAGGCTCCCTTCAAAAGATCGAAGGTATCATAATCAATTATAAGGGCCCTCATGGGATTAAAAACCAATCAGACAGATCCCTCTTGAGATGTAATCCTCCATAAAGGTTGTGTGTTGTCCGACCCTTATCTAACCTAGGGTACCTGCAGAATAACCCCTACAAGTAACCTATGTGGCTATCTATGTCAAGAAACTAAGCCACCACGATATAATCGATGTGCAGGAGAACATTTTTAAGTCAGGTCTACCATATAGGAAGGGTAGCAAAGCCCGAAATCTCGAAATCACCGCCTCTCACAGAGGTAAAGGTACTAGAAAGACCCCCATATACGAATAGATCCCTAGAAATATCGTTGACACTAAGAAGGTATTGGGGGGATATCCACTCAACCAACTTCACACAACCTTGTGCTTAACTTCTATGTAAGTGGAGCCTTCGAACATCACCAATTATACAATGGATTTCACCACTCCCTTAGTTAGGCACATATGTTGAATTTAATAGACTTGGAG
The DNA here is from genome assembly GCA_009831015.1 of Picea engelmannii. Classification (NCBI taxonomy): domain Eukaryota; kingdom Viridiplantae; phylum Streptophyta; class Pinopsida; order Pinales; family Pinaceae; genus Picea; species Picea engelmannii. The sequence continues at coordinate 23,864 of ML779174.1, read as the reverse complement.
AAGTTTACTCACAAAATCCTATTCCAAGGCTCTAAATCCTAAGCTAGTTTCTACACCCTAAAAAATAAAATCGTTTCTAATCAATTTTAAATTTATCAGTGTTAATTTTAGTGGCCTTATTTACTCAAAAAGGTTTTGTTGTGAAACTGATGATGTTTTTAGCACTCTGTAAATTTCCAAGAGGTTGACAACAGAAGAAATACACAAAATGTAACTTTATCCAACCGCTTTTGAAGCTGGGATCTAGCCCTTCCAACTTTAGAGAGGGATATCTCTATATGATTTAGCTATGTTTCAAATTTCAAATATTAGGCTAGGTAAATAAATAGGTCGGTTTTTGTCATTATAATATTTGTCGAGTTGGTTGAGACAATCTACACATCCATTGGGCTATGGGGTCTATGTTTTAGATAAAGATGAAATCCAAACCAGAAACACAAAGGAAAACTTTCGCGGGGCGAGATAATATAATCATTGGATTCTTCGAGAATAAAAATGAGGAACAATAGAAAAGATGAGAAAGATAATTTCAACAAAGAAGCAATTAAGAATTTCTTTATTAAAAACACCAGAAGATAACACACTAAAATCTTTTGAGTCAGAAACAGGGTATACGAGATAAATCTTACAACGTTCATTACTTCTAAAGATTAGATTCAGAAAACAATATGATAACAAAGCGAGAATAACATTCAACTTAGAGAGAAAAACATCACCAGTAAATACACGCAAGAATCCTGTAAAAGTGCCTCCCTTTTATTAATGGAATATCTCTTCAAAAATATTACAGTCTGATAGCTTCAGGGTGTGAAGATCAACAAACCTCAATACTTCAAAAGTTGAAGTATTTATAACTCAAATTACAAACGATCCTGTCATTAATGACTAGAACGTGCTAAATCTATTTTTAGCCTAACTAACTTAACAAATTGCATAAAGCTAGGAACTGCTTGATGATGTGGTGTAACTGCATGTTGATTGCTAGGTGGGCCATTGATGAAGCCTTTGCATGAGCTCATCTGAMTGGAAAAATGATTGGACTGGGACAACTCATTTGCTACTCAATCAGGTCACAAAGTTCCTCCCATCGAAGATGACTGGGCACGTTGAMTTTGAGTAGCCTTCGATACACTTCGTCCATTTCTGTGTACTTGGCGAAGGTAGGMTTGGTGAGGAAGATGTATCRAATCTCATGTTGGATACTGATGTCCCACTGAAGGGCATCTAGAAATTCCTTGCCAGTGATGCTCCCTTGAATTCCTGCAAACTTTGAACTATCCTTCGCCACATCGGCCAATCTCTTCTTGTAGTCYGGGAGTGTCATCAATTTATCATTGATTACCTTGAGACTAGGAAGACCTTTCTTCTGGAGAGCCTCAATCTTACTAAAGAATCTTTGTATCCCTAGGTCCATGGCCTGAACCTTTTCTTCCAGCTGAAGCATTGATCCTCTCTTGGTCAAAAATATTTTGACCTCAAGGATGGTCTCTGTTTTGTCTTCAATTTTCATCTCTTCCAATTCTTCCCCGGTCTTAGAATTTAAGAACTTGATGATCTCGTTCGCCTGTGTTGGCATTTCTCCCAATTCTGATCTAATCTTCTCGATGGCCTGTTTGCTTCTCTGCACCAATTCATTCTGCTCAAACATTATCTGTATCATGGGCCATATCTCATTCATGGACTTAGTGATGTCTATCCATATGCTTTCTTTAACGTCGTCCAAAGTTTTTTATACCACTGTTTGCTTTCGGAGCTGCTGTAATTCTTATTTGAGCTGATCTGTCACCTACTTTTCCTTGGAGAGGATGGTCTAAAAGGAAGATTTGAGTTCCTGAAGGTTCTCAATCTCCTTTTTGAGCCTACTGATCTCTGTTTCCTGCAGGTTCATTTTTTCCATAGACTTAGCCAGGTCGGTTGTCTTCTCTAGGGATGTCAATGGAGTTGCATATGGGACTTCTGTCACTGATTCTGTGCTTACTCCTGAGATTAGAATGGAATTCAATGGAATGAATTCCATTGGCTTCAGTTGCTCTTTCTCTTTTACTAGCTTCTCCATCTCAGCTTCCATCTCCTTTAGCTGTGCGTTCTGCTCCATGAGTAGCTTAAGCATTTCATCTTTCTCTCCTTCTTTCTTTGCTATCTCCTTCACCTGTGAATCCTCTGTGGGAGAGAGATTCAGTTGTTTCCTCAAGGAGGCTATGTAAGCATTCTTCTTCTTTATCATTTCCTCAGCTTCTTTCACGTTCGAAGGATCATAACCGATCTTGAGGACCAGCTCCTCCAAAGTCTTGATCCTATTGTCCTTGGAAAAGGACGATATCTTCTCCAACTTGAGTTGTGTTTGAACATTGTTTAGGGACACTTGTAGTTTGGACGCAGTAGTGGAAGCATGCGCCAGCGTGTAAAAGACCATTTCCCCTGTTTGCTTGTGTAGATTCATCTGATCGGCGGTATGCACGTCCTTCGTCTGGAATTCAAAGGTGGCCCTCTTGTAGTCAATGATCACCTTTGGATCTGGTACCTATGCCTGGAGGAATGCCATATGCATTCTGCCCTTCTCGGTGTTGAATGTTGATAGCAGCCTATGTTTCACAGTCAACGTCTGCTTCCAGAACTGGGTGCAAGTGTTGTTGGTCAGGGTCTGGTTAATTTTCTTGATCAACTCATACTTTTCGAAGATACTCAGCTTGGGTCCCACCTTGCCTGGCTGGGTGGTCAATGGAGAATCTATAGATGTCTTCGGCACTGCTGAGGTTATGACCTTATGGAGGCTCGAACCAAAGGGTGGCCTATCAACCTTGGTCACTGTTGTAGACGGGGCTTCTTTTTCTCTGGTCAAGCCAGGAACTGGCATAGTCTTAGCCCTCTTACTATGCAGCTGGAACTCTTCGGACGATACCTCTGTGACAGGCGGAGATAAATCTTTCCTAGGCCTTTTCTCTTTCGGGACTTGTGGTGCAGTTGTTTGAGATACAGTGGTTGGGGGATCCTGTTGTTCTACTTCAACCAATGTATAAGGTTCCCAGGATGTCTGATTTGCGAACTTCTCAACTCCAGGCCTAGATTCATGAACATATGGGATGTTCTTGTTTTTCACCCTCATCTCAGAGATGATCCTGCATGGATCATAATTCCATGGTAAGTTCATGAAGAACTTCATTTCCCTCAGCATCCTGTCTGCTTCTTCCCCCGCACCATGATTGTTACAGATGAAGGAGCCAATCTGCCCCTTGATTCTAAGCTGTTGATTTTTCTTCAGTGACAAAAAATGGATATCATCGGAATTTATTGTCTGCCTGATATATTCCAAAGAAAAAATTATGATAGGGAGATACTTGGGAAGCTTATATGGTGCCAACTCGCACTCCTATACTATGATCTCGGTGTAATCTTGGTACAAATACCAATCCCCTGTCTTTGTGATATCCGAGAGATCCAGGATCCTTTGGACTTCATCTTTTATCCGAGGCTAGGGCCTGTCGCCCAACATACTTACCACAAGGTGGTAGAATTGATCAATGAACTCCTTGAAACTAACTCTATGGATTTGTGCTTGAGCAAGGAGGTCCATGTTGTCACTGCCTGGGGTCTACCATCTCCATCTATATTCTTCATGGAAAAAATGAATTTGTCCACTTGTTGAAGACGAACAGGTGAACCAGTATGGATGAGTATTGGAACATGCCTTATGTGGAGAAATTCATGAACTGTTCATGAATATTGTTCGCCAAAAATGTGTTGAAGTCAAACTGGGTGGTGGCTTTTCATCGATAGAGAAGATGGATAGAAAACCCAGAATGGGTTCATCTACCCACTGATCGGAATAGTATCCTAACAAAGCACAAAGGGAAGAGATGATCTAGTTTCCTTTAGTAGAGAACATGGAAGAAGGATAAGGAGGATTTGTGGAGGGAAATTGAGTGGATGGGGGGGGGAAAGCTTGAATATTTGAGCCCTTTGAGGGAAGGTCATTTTTTGGTATAATTTTGTAAGAATTTCCAGGTTGAAGGGTGATGCAGAGTCATCTCGAGAGACTTATATCATTTGGTCAATAGATTCGGGCATGATGAGGAAAAGAATCTCTCCAGACGAGGAGACGACATCTCTTTGTTCGGGAATATATTGGGCTTGACACTTGAGAGCGAACTCTGGAAAAGGGTGTATCTGAGGGAAAAGGTAAAGGGGTAAGTTGGACTCCCAGAGTCCGATTTCATCACTCTGGTCCAGGAATACTTCCTTGAGCCACGATTGAAGGTCTGCGAAATCAAAATCACACTTTGTATCAGTGATTAATCGGTCTTTGTCGACCAGTGGGATCCTGTCAAGGTCGACAGGAGGCGGGAGGAACATATTCTCCTCTCCTTCTGCTTGTTTGGACTTTGGTGCCATTACTGCAACAATACCTGCAAGAAAAACACGTTAGTGGGGTGGCTGTTGGTGGGGGAAATTGATTGCAATGGAGGAAAAAATGAGGTAAATCTCTCTGGTGCGATGAGTGAGTAAATGGTGAAAATAGGAAGAAAAGGGTATTTTTGAGTAAATGGGTGTCTGTTGGGCGTGGGAGACAGGTCAGCTGGCTAAAGGATATGTCATCCAATAATAAATGGCCAATGGATCACTTAGAGTGTGAGATGGCAGGTGACGGTGATTGAGGGATACCTACAGGTGACGTGGCGGTTATCGTTTGGGGAAAAGGTCATAGTGAGGGGGCTTGCCACGAGCGAATGGGGGGGAAGAACTAGCAATAGTTATGGGATGTGACTATTTTGGGAAAGGTGGGTGGTGACGTCCAGAGGTGATGATGGTATGTTAGACAACAGGAGATGATGGGACGCGGGGCCATTAGATCGTTGCCACATATAAAGAGGGGCCCACCAGAGGAAAGATACCATTCTGGAACCCCCCCCCTTAGTTAAAAGTAGAACAGTTGGGGGGGTCCGAAATACATTTTGGGTCGTTGATCTGTGGGCCTGCTTCTGAGCCACAGATCTATGCACTCTGTTTATGACACATTCTAGACCCCCCCCCTCCATTAAGGGCAGAATGGACGGGGGGGTCCGGAATCCAATACTGATTGTAGAACTGAGCGCTTGATCCTGAACTATCCAGATGCGCGCGGGTCTTATCAACGATTCCGGACCCCCCCCCTCCATTAAATATAGAACGGTCGGGGGGGGGGTTCGGAAAGACCTGTCCACCGTCGATCTGAGCGCGATCATCTGGACCATTAATACATGATCGGAGCATAAGTGAGGGTGTGGAGAATACATGCGTCTAGAAAACATAGGATAAGTGCTTTTTCATGGGTTTTCTCCAAGACTTTTAATGTCTACACCACCAAGGGGTTAGTCGAACCACATTTTAGGTATCCAAATCATGGTGCAACATTGATCATCAAACTGGTTCTTATTGAAACAAAGCAACAAAGAAACTAGCCTATATTCTAACCTAGCCTCCTATGACAATTAACCCAGATTAGACTGTTGGGTTAAGAATTTATTCTACCCTGGGGCTATTTGACCAAGATTAGACAGTCTAGCCAGATTGATTCACTAATCTAACCTAGACACTTTGGCTAAGATTAAATTGTTTAGCCAAATTCATTCACTACCCTATTAACATCAATTTAAAAAGGACTTGGCCATGCTTGAAAGGTATGGACCAAGTTACTATTATTGCATGGGGCTTTTATTGAATTCTTTTATGCCCTCTTTTCTTTTCTTTTTCTTTTCTTTTTCAAATTATTTGCAGAATGAAAAATCATTTGTCAACAAAAAACACTAGAGACAGATAATATCCCAGTCACCAGTTGATCCTATAACTTATAGGGTGATAACAGCGGCTCCACCTAGGGATGGTACTTTCCCTGTGAAGTGCCAAGAATCCTGGTTCATGTCATCCTGGAAATTTATGCCTCGTAGCCTTCATTGATTGATTGGTTTTATTCTAAAAAATTGGAAGAACAATGGTCAGTGGCTTAGGGACTTCTCTTCGGGCTTCAACCAACTGACTAATGTTATTCACTCAAAAAATGCAGGTGAAAAATAAATATGGTATGTACAATAGTGATTGAAAACTCGAGTCTCTACTGAGGCGGCACATAATGCTTCAACATTCTGCCATTTACAGGTCCTCCTGGCAGATCTGTCCCATCAGCGTTGTTTAGCAAGAAAGAGTTGTTCCCCCTGAATGCTTGAATCATGTATGGTCCTCTCCACAGACTGTCAAATTTTCCATGATTTCCCTTGTCTTCATTTCTAGCGTCCCATCTCAGCACCAAATCTCCTAGCTCAAAATCATCTTCCTTGGTTCTTTTGTCAAAAATCTTCTTGATGCTTTCTTGGATTACCTGAGTCTTGTTGAAAACGTCTTCCCTAGGCTGCTGCAACTGGATCATCTGGTTGATCCTTCTCTGTGAGTCATTTCACTCGGCTTGTACCTCTTGAAGCAACTTCATGACAGGGACTCCTAAGGAAGTGGGGAAAACTGATTTTGTGCCATAGACTAGCTGGTATGGTGACATACGGATTGATCTTTTGGTGGTCAGTTTGTCATCCCACAATGCGAACACCAACTTGTTATGCCACGATTTCTTGTTTTCTTGCAACGTTTTCTTGATGATGTTTACCAAGGTTTTGTTTGAAGATTTCGCCAGCCCATTCTCCTGAGGGTAGTAAGCTGTGGAATGTCCCAAACCAATGTGATACCGGTTGCAGAAATCTATGAGTTTCTTCGACCAGAAAGTAGCTGCATTATCATTTATAATCTTTCTAGGACATCCAAAGCGAGACAAGATATTATTTTCAAGGAATTTGATAATAACAGAGTCAGTGGCTTGCCTGCTTGGTACTGCTTCAATCCATTTGGTAAAATAATCGGTGGTAGTGAGAATCCACCTGTGCCGGCCTTAAGAAGGGGGGTGTATTTCTCCAATGAAGTCCAATCCCCATTGCTGGAAAGGGGATTCAACTGAGATCGGTTTCAGAGGTAGAGGGAGGAGTTTCCTTTTGCCTTCAAACAACTGACATTGATGACATGCAGTCACTGTACAATGTACATCAGCGAATAGGGTGGGCCAATAGAAACCAACTCTGAGGATTTTGTTGGCTGTGACCTTCCAGTTCAGATGGCCACCACATTCTCCTACATGAAATTCTTGTAACACTTTGTCAGCTTCATCTTTCAATAAACAATTTAATAGAATACCTCCAGGATCTTTCCAATAAAGATTGCCTTCTATAATACAAAATTTTAAGGCTTTCAACTTCAAAAATCTAGCTTTAGTCTTAGTCAAACCAGGGGGAGCTTGTAAATTTTTCAAAATGAATATAAGGTCTACGTACCATGGAGAGTTGAGAAATACCTCTCTCACACTTGGAGTTGCCATCTCACCCTGTTCATCTGCTGCAGCTAAAAAATTAATGTCAAGAGCATGGCAATTAGATTCAACCATTAATTTACCAAGGCCTTGACCTTTAATTAGTTTCATAGGCTTAATCTCTATGTCATATTCTAAAATGACAGCAATCCATTTTCCCCTTCTTCCATCCGGATTGTCCTGGGTCAAAATGTCTTTTACTACTGCATTTGGAACATATGCTATGGTGTGGGAATGGAGAATGTAGACTCTAAAGTCTTTTATGGATTTTACCAAGGCAAAAGCTTGTTTCTCCATTATCTTGTAATTCAGAGCAATGTCTCTTAATTCTTTACTAAAGAAAGCTATGCACTGTTCATACCCTTCGTTGTTCTTTTGTAGTAATACGACTGCTATAGTATGTTCGGAAGTGAAAGAAAAAAGATAGAAATCCTTGGTAAAATCAGGATTGATTAAGACAGGGGCCTCTGTGAGTGCTCGTTTGACTTGTTCGAAAGAATGTCTGGACTCAGTGTCCCATTTTATTTTTACATCCTTTTTTAACATATTTGTAATGTTTCTGAGGAGCTCTGCCAGATTGGGAATGAATCTTCGTAGAAAGTTTATTCTACCGATAAAAGACTGTAATTATTTGATGTTTCTTGGGTGTTCTAATTTTTGTATGGCCTCGATTCTGCGGGGGTCAATTTTGATTCTGTCCTTGGAGATGATGTGCCCTAGCAGTTTGCCTTCTTCTAGTCCGAAAATGATTTTCTTAGGATTTAAAGAAATCCCAAACCTTCTACATTTCTCGAAGACTCGTCTGAGGTGTCGCAGGTGTTCGTCATCAGATCGGGAAAACACAGTTACATCATCCAAATAGACGATAATAAAATTACCCGATTCTTCCACTAAGGCGATATCCATCGCTCTCTAGAAAGTGGCTCCAACGTTCATCAAACCAAAAGGCATTTTCACATACATGAAAGTGCCCCATGGTGTGGTGAAAGTGGTTTTGTCTTGGTCATCTGGGTGAACTAAGACCTGATTATAACCCGAGAACCCGTCCAACAAAGAGATTCGACTAGATCCGACCACCCTTTGCAGGATGTGGTCCATTTTGGGCAAGGGGTAATTGTCTTTCAGGGAGACCTTATTCAGATTTCGAAAATCTATGCAAAGCCTGATTTCCCCAGATTTCTCACGTGTAGGGACCAAATTAAAGACCCATTTAGAAAAACGCAACGAGACTATGATTTTGGCATCGTACATTTTTTTGATTTCCTTCTCTATCAGAGGGAGCAACTTGGGATTTATCCTCAGTTTCTGTTTGAATGGTTTTTGGTCTTATTTTATTGGAATCCTATGTTGTATGATGCTGGTATCATAAGCTATCAAATCCTCATAACCCCAGACAAAGACATCCGAATATTCTTTGAATAGCTCAATGTATTTGAGTTTTTGCTCAGGGGGTAATGATTTAGACAATTTGACTATCCTGGGTTCTCTTCGGTCCCTATATTATAGTCTTCTTCCTCTTGTCCATTGGCTTCAATTTTCATCTTTTTGGCTACGTCGTTAAAATCAAACAAGTCCTCTAAAGGAACTAGGCCCCTAGGTAAAATGTTACTTTTCAAATGCAGAATATCAGTCTCCATCTCATCATCGCCTAATTCTCCTGAATCTACGCTATTTACACTATCAATTTCAAAATCAGATCTATTTTCATTTTCATCTTCATTCTCTAAATCTATATTTGTACATTCAAAATCATTTTTACACCGCAAAAAGTCTTCAATTTGATCATCATTACCAAACACTTGCCAGTACCTGATATTGTCGGGAATGGTTGGTCTACATTTCACCTCAACAGTGTATGGGCGAGTCAAGGGGAAAGTAATCTTACATGTGGCTGATGACGTAGCCAATCCGTCCGCCAGAATGTTTTGTCCCCTCGGCATTACCTGCAAGTCAACTTCAGTGAAACATCTAAGGGCATCAAGGAAAACATTCCTATAAGCTCTAAGACGTGGGTGTTTCGCAGCGTACTCACCTTTGATTTGCTTGATTATCAACTCAGAATCACCTCTTACCTTAATCTGTTTAGCACCAAATCTTTTCAAAAGCTTCAGACCGAGCATCAAGGCTTCATACTCGGCAATATTGTTAGTGCATTGGAAATTTAATTTGTAAGAATGGTTTTCTGAATACCCGTTTCTCTGATTATGCAACTAGACTCCTGCTCCAACTCCTTCTTTGCTTACTGCTCCATCAAAATCCATGCTCCAGAAATCTACCGGTAGCTCTTCAGTTATCACATTTTTCTTCCTTGCTACCTCAATGGTTTCTTGGCCTTCATCCTGACTAGATGTATCTTCTCCCAGCTGAGTATCTTGTTCTCCCGTGTCACCATCATTGTACAAGATGAAAGAATCCAAGTCGGAATGCGCGGAGTAAAGAGGATAGTTGTGCAGTTTTTCCTGGCTACTGACCATGTATTTCATCAATGTTTCTCTGTATAGCCTTCTTTGTTGCCCGAAGATTGGGATAGTGGCATAAGACATATCTAGCTGCAGGGTACCTCTCAACTTGGGCCCCCAAGACCGAGATAGCAACATTCCATACTTCGGAGGGATGTCTGCAACTACCACATCCATAACCATGCTCTTTTCTGGAATCTGTACCAGGGTGATACATAGGTCCTTGATCAAACCAATACATCTACCTTTACTGGAGTCGAATGAGTGCAAATCCTTGTAAGGTCGAGTGACCTCTAGTCCCAATTTCTCCATCACTGCTTTAGGCATTAGATTGTGGGAAGCACTTGAATCCAGCATAGCGTTATGCAAGATCAAGTCATGTATGTTTAGACTGATGTAAAAAGGAGTGACATCACCATTATCATATTGACCATCTACTTCAGGTCCGAACAGAAGTTCGGGTTGATCATCAGTAATGTTCACAGTATCCGAATGATTTGGTGATCCAACGATTAAGGCCTTTGTGCCTATGTCAGGTTCAATGGTCAGTGCTTTAATCACCTATGAATGATAAACGTGTTTGTTCATCAACTCAGAAAGTGGAATGAGAATTTTTACTTTGGCTAATTCCCCCTCAAGGTTGAAAGGTGTAGGAACTCTGCCCTGGCTCATCAATTCTGGTTTGTCCACCACATTCTTCTGGCCAGAAGTACTTGGTGGATTAACAAGTGAAACCTCGGACTATGATGATCTTTTCAGAATAGTAAGGTTTTTCTTCGTAGGAACTTTGACAGTACTCTTCTCAGGAATCTTCTCGGCAGATGGCTTAGAGGCCTTCTTGGTTTCGACTACCTTCTTTGTTTCAATCGTCTTTTTTGGGGAACTCCCTTCTGTCTTTTTAGTC
>ML779173.1:674254-690122 GCA_009831015.1 Picea engelmannii | reverse complement strand
CCTCGTTGTTCATTTCTTCCTCAGCTCTGCCCTCATCTAGATCCAAGTGGTTGATCAATGCCTCTGACATCCTCTAGAAGGATATCATCATACCTACCACATTTCCCATAACAACCTTCTCCTTCTTAGTAGTCTGATCATCTCCCTGAGGGTTAGATCCCTCTAGCATGGATACTATCGGAGGTGTCACACCTCTTCCTCCAACACCACGAAGTATACTTCCCTTGTGTCCTCTAACCATGATTACTTGCATGGACAATTTCAAATTAGTTAGTGGTTAATTTTTAATCATTTAGTTAACGCAGTGTAAGGCGTAATGGTCCAATGTCATAGGGTTGAACCCACTCAGATACCATATGTAACATATCTCCATTAGAGAAACATCTCCCAACTGTATAATGAGTAACATGGTCTTAATTTTTTTTAGTATTTATCTAACTCGATCAATTCAACAAGTAAGAAAAACAAATATATATATATATATATATATAGATATCCCATGCAATTTAAGTTGCACTTCTTAAATACTAAATAACACTTTTGTTAATTCAAAAAGTAATATATATAGATATAGATATAGATATAGATATAGATATAAATATCCCATGCAATTTAAGTTGCACTCCTTAAGTACTAAATAACACTTTTGTTAATTCAAAAAGTAATTATTTATGCAGCAAGGAATATAAGATCTAGTTATATAATCAATCTATAACTACTTAACTGACGAATTCAAATAAAGAGGTCAGTGTAAGTCATAACCCAAGATGGATTCATTACATAATAGTTAATTTCTATGCTTGATAATATTAGAAATTTAGTTATAGTAATTGAATTATTTTTAAAAAACAATCAACACCATGAAGTGTCCCAATTACGTCGATAATCCATTTAGTTATGTTCTATCTATGCTTGTATTTAATTATTTTCTTCTATTATAACTATAAGTATAAAACCAAATTACTACAACTTTTCACACTAAATTTTAAATAACTCGAATCATCATCCTCCTTTAACTCTGTCGTGCCATGGAGACTAGATATCGATATTCAAATAAAGCGCAAGAAAACGAGTACAACAAAACTAATTCTTACAAAAATAATTGGATACAATTTGATAATAACGTGTGTCAAGTCTCAAGTTTCCGAACAACTTAATATAACTCAAGTTTATCCTCACCGAAATTCAGATTTAGTGACAACTATAATTATTATTATTAATAAACTTTTCTTATTCTTTAATATTCGAAGCATTTTATAAGTGGCCCTAAGACTCACCTTGACGTAATGAGTTTACTAATTCCAACTTGGTGAGGATTAAATATCTAAAGGTTAAGGTGAGAGACTAAAGAGATACTGAACTTGAACTGGTAGGAATAATTTAAGATTAGAAAGAAAGGAGTCAAGTATAATTCTACTTACGTCAATTTAGACTGCAATTTTGATACATCGTAAGACTTATAAGGTCACGACCGGGTAAGCTTGAGCTCTATCCTTCAAAGTTAATTTATTTGTTAATGGTTAATGCCAATTCAATTCATGGATTTAACATCTTAAGAGCTAAAGAATCTAATCCCAATGATTTGTAAAGTGACACATATCTCAATTGATAGTATCTATAGTATCTGACTCATCAGTCACCATTTAAAAAGGCAGAGATCCAAAAATTTTATTGGTAAAATCACATAAGTTAAACCTCTATTATTTTTATTTTAACACCCCATGATGACGGAAAAAATACCAGTTACCCCTAGCTACGATGTATCATTCTGGTTTTGACGCATGATATGACTTATTCTTTGAAGACACTTGCGTGCAAGTGATCCAGTTTAGTATATGGTTGTATGTTTCACTTATGGATTCCGATGATGATGCTTATGGATTATGATGTTATGTTATTTTATATCTATGTATAGAAAGGTTCTATTGACGGCTTTCTCCTGAGTGTGTAGGACACTTGAAATATTGAGGATGTCGATGGCATCGGTGGACCTCCTTGGACTCTGGATCGAGTTAGGGAGTGGATTGTATATGGTTTGGGTATTTCTATTTATGCATATGTGACCTATGATCGGGTATATTATGATGTTGTTTATGGATTGTTGACATGTTTTGTTGATGGATGCAGGATGATGATTGCTTGCTAATCAGACTCACATTAGGAGTAAAGGGGCCATGTACAACAACCAGAAATTGAGGGAGAGGTGTGGTAGCAGCCCTGCCAAATCTTACTAAGAATCCCGCCATGGCTCGATTTTTAGGTTAATGATTACCTAGTTCGAGAGATCCATGATGCAGTGAGGGTAGACTGAGACAGTCGATTACCAAGATTCTAAGGGGTGCACAATAAAGTAAGATCCTTATTCCTTATAGGCCCTTAATCTCTCACAAGGTCTCCTGATGGAGTATTGACTCAAACGGTTGGACAACTACCAAAATCAGTCAAAGGCGAGTGACACCCTTGGAGCACGCAGTGCGTCTTGAAGGACATGTCGCATAAATAAAACATGAATAAAGGCGAGTGACACCCTTGGAGCACGTAGTACGTCTTGAAGGGCACATCGTGATTTTAATAAAGGTGAGTCAATGAACCGAGGTTCTTAGAAAACAATATTTTGTTTTGACATGGTCAACCTTAAAATAAATGTTAAATGAGTAATTTTTATTAATTATAAATTCCCTTAAAAATTTTAAACCTAGTTGAAAATTAATCCTAGGTCTAAATAGGGTAACAAGACTAAAAATTGTAATCAATTAATAAAATGGAGATGAAGAAAAATAAAGTTAATAATTTAAAAGAGAAATATTTTATCTAAAGATTTAATTATTGATTATGTGCAAGACATGCTAAATTGGAACTTAGACAAGAAGGGAAATGAATGTAAAAAGGAATGTGGAAACATAGAAAGAAATCTAGTCTAGTCTAACTAAAATAAATTTCTTAAATAAAATACAACTAAGTTTTAGAAAGGCGTCAGTCATTAAAAGGAAATAAATGGAATAAAGGGACATCAAGGAGCGTTTTAGTAGTGCTTTTAAGATGAGTGAAGGAAATTGACATCTAATTAAATTAAATAAATAAATTTCTTATGCAACTAAGGGATCGGGTGACAAATGTACAGGGGAGAGTCTTTCCTAATCCCTCTGCGTTTGCACTTTCTTCTCTGTGTTTTGTTGTTTTTCCATGTGTCCCACGGCCACTGTGATCTTTCTCTATCCAGCAAAAGTAATCTCTCTTGGGCATTTACTCTCTCCTTACCTCTTTTACACAACGAGGTCTATGCAATGTACAACGATGTTTTTATCCTTCCAAATATCTGCGTATGGCTCTTGATTTCTCCCGAGTCTTAGAGCTCTTACCCTAGCGGGATAATCCCTGATTCATCTCTGCGCTGGAATTAATTTCACCCATTGTTTTCCTTCAGTTCTCTTCCTTTAGGCTCTACATATTTACCTTTACCTTTGCATGGAGAAATTTTTTTCACCCAACTACGAGAAGGAATCTCTGCATATCCGTTGCCCAACGAGTTTAACCTTTTACCAGTGTTTTTCACTCAAATTGTTGGGTTAATTTGTTGCTCAACATTTTATTCCCAATGCCTTTAATGGTCAACGATCTTCCAAGAGATTTTCTTACATGGATTTTTGTTTGTAATTATAGTTGACAGAGATGTATCTGTGTTTTTCTACCTATTTATGAATGGAGAGATCCTACTATTTATTATTTTTAATTAAGAGTTTATATTATAAGAAAAGGGATATTGTTTAATGTTATTCCATTATTTAGGTTTATTGCTTTTCTTTATTGTTGTTTCCATTATTAAGGTTTATTTATTTTCCTTAATGTTATTTCTGTTAAGGTTTATGGTTAAATTAGAGATGATCTTAGAATAATATTTCTTGTAAGAAAAGGGTTGAGTACTTTTCCTTCATATTTTATTTATCTTAATACTCATGTGTAGGAAGGTAACGTGTATTCCAATATGAAAGGTTTATTATTAAAACATATCTGTGTGTTTACTTCATGGGCCATTTCTATGTAAACTTTAATGTTAGTTAAATCTATTACCTTTAGATGTTGACGATTGTGTATTGGATATTAATGATTAAGTTATTAGGTATTGGCGCCACGAATTTTAAACTTGTTGGATGACTAGCTAAATAAATAATTTCCTTGCGCACACTGAAATTATACTGCAACGTGTGATGTTAGACATTAGACTTCTTGCATGCAACGAAACCATGATGTAAATAATGTTTGTGTAGACATTGGACTTCTTGCGCTATGAAATTGTTGATGTGAAATGACTAAGCAATGGGTCATATGGTGTCATTGAATTAATGTTGATATCAGACAGTTGATTAATTACATCGCATGCGCCTTAATTTAATTGATGATTGCTTGCAATAGGATATATAGCTATGTGTGGATGGACATGTGTGTAGTTATTATGGCGCCATAAAAATTTTAATGAATATTTGTCTTGTGCCTTTGATTATGTCTTGCTTTAATAATTGGATTGCTCGCGCTTGGGAATAATGACGTATGTACAATGTTTTAGCTTTGATTTCTCGTGCGCCTTTCATTAATGATGATGCATGATTAGTTCAATAATAAATTTTACTTGCGCACCTTAATTTAAGTGGGCATGTGATTGCTTCGTTATTGTTCATTGCACCTTCAATTTTAATGTTAACTAATTTGTGCCATGAAATTATGTAGATGTATGACATATTGGCAACTAGTTTTTTCTTGTATCATTACTTAAGTTGATGGGTGACTGTTCTAGAATTGTATACTCTCACGCACACGAATAATTAAATATTGATGTATGATTTATAACAATAATGATTACCCTTGCACCATGGTTAATTTATGCTTAGGATTGATGGATGGATGAAATAGATGATCGTAGATGCTCTCGATTTAGCTGGTTTCTTGGATTGATTAGGTTAGCGGGATGTAGACACCTCTTTGTTCCTCAGAACAGTCACCAACGTTGAGAACTTAAATGGTTAAAATAAATTGGAACCTAGGCTTGAGTGTTGCTTATGTGTCATGGAGGTCCTAACCTTGTAGGATAGGTTGGGCAGGTAGTATATTATGTCATTATTATGATTATCTTTATGATCCTTAAGTTATCGTTATGTTATCTCATGTTATCCTGGTGTTATCTAATGATTTCCTTTATGAGATGAGTTAAGCGATTTATGATTCGTATTGTTTTTGAATCTTCATTAATTGTATGAATGAAATGATTATGGGATTCTATATATTTGTGTTGTTGCGTCGATATGAGTATCGTTACTCATGGTGATGATGTGTCGGCTTTGAGTCGTGATTGATTGTTAATGCGTTAATATTGTTTCGTTAATATATATTGGATGATGTGTCGATGATGTTGCTATTAATTATGATGTTTTAAATTTCCTAACAAAAAAAAAATTACCTGTTGTATGTCTTTTTTGTTGTCGTAACAGCGGGTTCATTACATATGGTATGAGAGCAAGGTTCAACCTTGTGATTTGGGATCATTATGCCTTCCACTGTATAACCACTTGATTAATAATTTATCAATAATTAAATTGAATTTTGTCTGTGCAGGTAATCATGGTTAGAGGACATCGTGGAGGTAGACATCGTGGTGCTAGGAGAGGAGGTGTGATGCCTCCAGTAGCATCCACGCCAAAGGGGTATAACCCCCAAGGAGAAGAACAAGTCATTGGACATGAAAAAATTGTTGTGGGGGGTGTGGTTGGGTTGATGAGGTCCTTTCATAGGATGTCATAGGCCTTGATTAGTCTTTTAGATAGAGATGATTCCAGGGAGCCTGTACCCCCTAAGGGTCAACAGCGCGCCCCAGCCGATGCTGGTAGCATTCACTGAGAATTCGAGAAGGTCAAGTTCCCTGAGTTCTTGGGTGCCATGGATGGCGTAGCTACAAAGGCTTGGTTGGAGAACATGGCGATGTGCTTCGCACTTCGCGACTACACCTCCAACATGAAGGTCCACATGGCGGTCTTTCAGCTGAAGGGAAGCTCTCTTCTATAGTTGAAGATGATCCTACCATAACTGAACATGGTCGTTTAAGACGTGTCATGGGAATTGTTCGAGGAGTAATTCCGGTAAAGTTATTTGTCTAAGGAATTCATTGAGTGCCAACTCAATGAGTTCAACACCTTATGACAGGGTGGTTGCATGGTGCCCGAGTACGAGGCCCATTTCATGGAGCTTCTTAGGTATGATCCACATTTGAACACTGATAATATTAAGGTCAACAAGTTTTTGTTTGGCCTTAACGTCTGCATTCATGTGAAAGTGAGGATCCTAATTCCTTAGACGTTGCATGATGTTGTCCAAAAGGCCCTCATAGCTTAGGAAGAGTTGATCAGTGGGGGTCAGAGTAGGACTCTTGTGAGACCGACGGGATAGGCGACATCCGGTGCGCAACAACATCACACACTAGCTAGACATCCATCAGGGTATCAAGTCACTTTGAGAGGATCCACATTCACGACACCACGATGATCGGCGCCTCAACAACCGACTCCCTACATAGGACCATAGCACCAGCATTAGCATCATTCGCAGCAGCAGCAGTTCAGGCATGTTCAACAGAACAACCCAGGATTCCAGGTTGGTGAGCCCTCAGCTTCTACTTTGGGGACCAGGAGTACTGGACCAAAGACCAAACGTTGGACATGTGAAGAGACACATTATCAACGTGACTGTCCAATTGAGAGGGCCAGAGCAGCCGGGTCAGTCTGACACACTACCATAGGAGATTTTGGCAAGGCCCATCAGATTCATGCAATGGTGAATAACCACCAGCACGAGAACTAGTCTATTGTGCTCAAGACGTTAGGTACCATCAATGAACATAACTTTAGTATTTTGATATATCCAGGTGCTACAAAGAGATTTATTTTTATTGAAGTGATAAAAATAATTAAGGTAAAGGAAGTCGAACAGGACGAGTTTAGCTACGTGGAAATGGCTTTGGGAGCCAAGAAGAAGGTTGGAGGAAAGGTTATGGAATGTAGCCTTAACCTGGGAGAATTCGTCACAAAGGCCAACCTATATGTCACATATTAGGATCTTATGACATAGTGATCGGTATGGATTGGTTGGAATCTCATGATGCAATACTCAACTGTAAGACGAAACGATAAATTTTGATCGATGATAAGGGATAGAGACGAGTGATTGCAGGAAGAAACCAGGGAGTTTCTCTAAGTTTCTTTTCTTCCCTGCAACTATGGAAGAACATGCGCAAGGGATGCAAGCTATATTCCATCCTTGCGTTGAACGAAAAGGGTGTGATGGAAGGACTAGACAATATTCCAGTAGTACGAGAATTTGTGAACGTATTCCCAAAGGATTTACCAGGTTTATCGCCTGAGAGGGAATTGTATCTTACCATCGACCTAAAACCTAGAACTGAACCGATAGCAAGAAATCCTTATCAGATGTCGACCCCTAAGTTACAGGAATTGAAAATGCAACTGAAAGAGTTGTTGGACATATGACTTATATTTCCAAGTGTGTCACCTTGGGATGCACCTGTTAGTTTCATATGGAAGAAGAATGGGTCGTGGAGACTCTGCATTGACTACCATCAATTGAACAAGGAAACGATCAAGAACCCATATCAGTTACCAAGAATAGACGATTTGTTTGATCAAATGAAGGGCATGATGGTGTTTTCGAAGATCGACTTGAGATCAGGATACCACCAGTTATGGATCAAGGAGGAATACATTCCTAATACCGAATTCAAGATGAGGTTTGGACATTATGAATTTACCGGTTTACCGTTTGTACTGACAAACACCCCAGGGGTATTCATGAGCTTGATGAATGGGGTGTTTCGTGAATACTTGGACAAGTTTGTTCAAGTATTCATTGATGACATTTTGATTTATTCTCAGATGATAGAAGAACATGACGAACATTTGTGCTTGGTACTATAGTGTTTACGAGAGAACAAATTATACGGGAAACTCTCGAAATGCGTTTTTTATCAATTGAGGATTCATTATTTAGGGCATGTTATCTCCAGCAAAGATATCATTTTGGATCTAGTGAAGGTGGAGGCTATTAAGGAATGGCCTACATCAACGAACTTCCCTGAAGTGCATAGATTCATAGGTTTAGCTACATATTATCGACGGTTCGTTGAAGGTTTTTCATATATATATAATCTGATTACGGAATTGCAGAAGAAAAATAAAAATTTTGTGTGGACCGAGAAATTCGTGGAAGTATTTTGAAGACTCAAGGAGTTGTTGACGACATCACTGATACTAAAATTCTATGACATGGACAAGGACTTCTTGGTATGCATAGATGAATCCAAGGAAGTCTTAGGTAGATTCTTGATGCAAGACGGTCGAGTGATCGCTTACATCTCTAGGAAGTTAAGAAAGCATGGGGAGAAATACGCGGCACATGATTTGGAGTTATTGGCCATTGTGTATGCCCTGAGAGTAATGAGACACTACTTGATTGGATAGAAATTTGAACTGAAAACTGACCACTTTGGTTTGCAACACATTTTTACGCAAAGTGACTTGAACGCGTGGTAAAGGCATTAGCTGGAACTGCGTATATTTTCGGAGTGAATAGAGTGGAAGATGCATTGAGTCAGAGACCACACATATTTTCAGTGATACCTCTTCAAACAAATCTTCGCGAAAACATTCTAACTATATAACACGACTATGATTGGTGTAAAGAGGTTAAGGAAAATATCAGAAAAGACACCATGTTGGTACCAAAATTTGTGGGATTTACTATGGACAACTACGGATTAACAAGATATAATAACCAAATTTACTTACTGCATAACGACGAGTTGAGAAGTTTGATCTTAAACGAATCTCATAGATCAGTGTACATGGCTCATCTAGGAGTCATGAAGATGAGGGCAGACCATAAACCCTTATTCTTCTAGAAAGGAATGAAGGTGTACATAGTCAACTACGTGGCGAGATGTCTAGAATGCCAGCGAGTGAAGGTTGAACATAGACATCTGACAAGATTACTACAGTCACACCCTATTCTAGAATTGAAAGGGGAGGTCATTTCGATGGACTTCATTGTTGGATTGTCGTTGACGGCAAGGAGGCATGACTTCATTGTTTTGGTAGTAGACACTCTGATGAAGATTGCACATTTTATCCATGTGCATACGACGTATCAGGAACTAGAAATAGATAGATTCTTTATCAGCGAGATTGTGATATTGCATGGCGTGCCAAAATGTATCATATCTGATCGAGGATCGATGTTTACAAGACGATTTTGGACTAGTTTCCAAGAGGCCTTGGGAACCTAACTTAACCTTAGTACCATGTATCACCTGGATATAGACGGGAAGACAGAAAGAATGAAACAAATATTGGAAGATATGTTGAGTATGTACATTATGGACCAAAATAAGGGTTGGGAGGAGTTCTTTCCACTGGTAGAGTTTGCATACAACAACGATTATCAAAGCACCATTAAGATGGTGCCATTTGATTTTTTATACGGGTGATCGTGTCAGACGCCTTTGAGCTGGGATCGACTTGAGGATACGGTCTTGGTAGGACCATAATCGATCCAAGAAATGGAAGAACAAATGAAAACAATAAGACAAAGGATCAAGGAAGCGCAAGATCAATACAAGATTTATGTCGATGCACATCGCATTGACCATAGTTATGAAGTTGGTGATCGAGTCTTCTTGCAAGTGAAACTGCACAAGAGTTCGATAAGGTTTAGGAAGGGTTCTAAACTCTCTCATAGGTTTATGGGACCTTTCAAATTTGTGGAAAAGAAATGGCACATGGTCTATTGACTCGCCTTGCCTGATTATTTGAGGCGTATGCATGATGTTTTTCATGTATCTGTTTTGAGAAATTACAATAGTGATCCTACACATGTGATTGACATGAGTTTTTTGCAAGTATCAGATGAGAGCACACTCATGGAGGATCTGATCCGCATTTTGTACCATCGCATTCGACAACTAAAGTGTCAAACAGTCGATCAGGTCAAGGTCCAGTGGGACAATTATAGTCCACACTCGGCTAACTGGGAGGATGCATATGATATGCGCCAGCAGTTTCCATTTGTGTTTGATAGTTAGACATTTGGATCTTTTTAGATACTTTATTTCCTGCACATCTATACTGTGAAACTTCAGGACAAAGTTCAAAACAAGAGGGGGTGTGTGTAACATCCCTCTCTTGTGTGCGCATGATATGACTTATTATTTGAGGATACTTGTGTGCAAGTGATCCGGTTTAGCATATGGTTGTATGTTTCACTTATGGATTCCGATGATAATACTTATGGATTATGATGTTATGTTATTTGATATCTATGTATACACATGTGTTATTGACGGGTTTCTCTTAAGTGTGCAGGAAACTTGAAAGATTGAGGATGTCAATGGCATCAGTGGACCTCCTTGGACTCTGGATCGAGTTAGGGAGTGGACTGTATATGGTTTGGGTATTTCGTTTTATGCATATGTGACCTATGATCGGCTATATTATGATGTTGTTTATGGATCATTGACATGTTTCATTGATGGATGCACGCTGATGATTACTTGCTAATCAGACTCAGATTAGGAGTAAAGGAGCCATGCACGGCAACCAAAAATTGAGGGAGAGGTGTGAAAGCAGCTCTAGCACAGTCTACTAGAACTCTCATCATGTCTCAAATTGTAGGTTAACGATTACCTAGTTCGAGAGATCCACGATGTTGTGAGGGAAGACTGAGATAGTCACTCACAAAGATTCTAAGGGGTGCACAATAAGGTAGGGTCCTTATTCCTTAGAGGCCCTTAGTCTCTCACAAGGTCATCAGATGGAGTATTGACTCCAAGCGTTGGAAAACTACCAAAATCATTCAAAGGTGAGTGGCACCCTTGGAGAACGTTATGCATCTTGAAGGGAACATCACATAAATAAAACATGAATAAAGGCGAGTGGCACCCTTGGAGCACGTAATGCATATTTAAGGGCATATCGTGATTTTAATAAAGGTGAGTCAATGAACCTAGGTGCCTAGAAAAAAATATTTTGTTTTGACATGGTCATCCTTAAAATAAATGTTAAATGAGTAATTTTTATTAATTATAAATTCCCTTAAAAATTCTAAGCCTAGTTGAAAATTAAGCCTAGGTCTAAATAGGGTAAGAATACTAAAAACTAAATAATCAATTAATAAAAGGGGGATGAAGAAATATCAAGTTAAGAATTTAAAAGAGAAATATTGTATCTAAGATTTAATTACTGATTATGTGCAAGACAAGCTAAATTGGAACTTAGACAAGAAGGGAAATGAATGTAAAAAGGAATGTGGAAACATAGAAAGGAATCTAGTCTAACTAAAATAACTTTCCTAAATAAAACACAAATAAGTTTTAGAAAGGCACCAGTCATTAAAAGGATATAAAGGGATTAAAGGGACAACAAGGAGCACTTTTAGGATGGGTGAGGTAAATTGACATTTAATTAAATTAAATAAATGAACTTCTGGTGCAACTAAGGGATTGGGTGACAAGTGTAGGGAGGAGAGTATTTCATAATTAAATTTTAATAAAACGAATTAAACTTGCAATTGGAAAGTGGTCACTAAGAATAGCTCTATAAAAGTAATGGCTGAGAAGAGGAACGAATCATGACTGGTATGTGTAAAGTTATGTTGTCGAAATTTCATTGACTGATTTTACTTGTGAGAGTCGGGATACCAAGCTAGAGAGAGAGAGAGAGAGAGAGAGAGAGTGGTAGCTCGAACTTGCGAGGTGAGCTTGGAGATAGAGTTTCTAGTTGTGGTTTCGTGTGGCCCCTTTGCGGCTTGGGGGGAGAAGAGTACCCCTAGTGTTGGCTAGGAGATACCGGTGAGGTCTTCACGGTTAGCAAGAAGGGAGCTGGATGGAGCAGGATCATGGGAGGACACCTTTGAAATTCAAATCGCAGGATATGATATTTTATTTGAAGTGCATTGTAAAGGATTTGAATTGTAATTAGTTTTGATAATTGCCGCAACCATTGGTATTCAAAATATCGTTGATAATATCCTTGTCAGTGAACAAAAATTGTATCGCTTGCATTTTTGGAGAAACTATAAATTAATACATTAATATGAGGTCTTGGGTATGTGTTGTATTATTTGCATGTGTGTTTGTGGGTGCGTCAGGTTCGACAATTGCGTCTGACGATCCCGGATTATCAAAACTAATCCTAGATTTTTGCTATTTTTAGCGGATTTTGCTATTTTTAGTAGTTTACTAAATTAATCCTGGATTAGGGGATTAGGGTTTTGGTATCTACAAAATACCTAAAAACATTGTATATATTGTATGGTGAATGGTGAAATTAAATAATGAATATAAGAAAGGTTTTCCCAGTTGAGGGTTTCTGGTATAAAATCTTTGTGTACTTTGTGTATGAGCCATTGATTAAATTTTGTTTTGCTTAAGAATCTATATGCATTGCTTTACTTCACAAGTTTAAAACTTACATGTGGTATCAGAGTTCGTTTTTGGCTTCAGAGGGATGCCTTTGTTGTTGAGGGTTTGGCTCGGTCTTGATAGATCAAGTTTATCTTAGGTCTATGATAAACCTAGGTTTAGTGGGAGCTTTTGCAGTGGTGATTTGAGTGCAGAAAGAGGAATGGCAAGTTCTTCTAGAATCAAGATAGATAAGTTCAATGGTAAAAAAATTAAGCTATGGAAGTTGAAGATGGAGGACCTTCTTGTAGACAAAGAACAATGGATCACTATGGATCCTGGTACATAGCCTACTAGTACACAACCTATTGGCACATAGATGACTGGTACACAACCTACTAGTGCACAAACTACTAGTACACCACCTACTGGTATGTCGAAGGAAGATTGGGAGAAGTTGGACAGAAGAGAAAGGAGTACTATTCGAATCTTCTTGGTAGATTTAGTGTTGTTGAATGTCTCAAGTGAATCTACAGCCAAGGAAATATGGGATAAGTTGGGGAATTTGTATCAATAAAAGTCCCTGGTAAACAAGTTGTTTCTTCAAAAGAAGTTGTATCATCTTAGGATGGAAGATGGATATTCTGTGACAGAACATCTAAATTCCTTTAATACTCTGGTAAGTCAACTTGGCTCTGTGACAGAACATCTAAATTCCTTTAATAGTTTGTTATGTTCTTTTCCAGACTCTTGGGATAATCTGGTTGTAGCAATAGGAAGTACCACTCAATATACATTGAAGTATGAGGATGTAGTTGCATCCTTGTTATCTGAAGAGATGAGGTGAAAAAGAATGGACGGTCACAACACATATGCTTTATTTTTAAGAGGGCGTACCCAAGACAGGAACCCTGGTAAGCCTTCAGGGTGAAGATATAAATCTACAGGTAGATCTAAGTATCCAGGAAAATATTTGAGGAAATGTTGGAAGTGTGGTAAAACATGGCATTATAAGAAAGATTGCAAGTCTAAGAAGGTTGAAAAACCAAAGGGATCTGATAGTACCTCTTCCACAGAGGTGAAAACCTCTACCGAAGAAGGAGGTGATGTTTACCTGGAATATACAAGTACACATGCATACTGTGATGTATGTTTGATTGACTTAGGTGTGTCATACCATATGACTCCTCACAGGGAGTGGTTCTCTGAATATGAAAAATATGATGGTGGTTATGTATTCCTAGGAGATGAATTGATAGCAAACATCATGGGACGTGGAAGGGTTAAGTTGTTGCTAAAAGATGGAAGGATTAGAACAMTCCCTGGGGTTCTGCACATTCCAAAACTTGCCAGGAGCCTAATATATGTAAGCAAGTTGGATGATGCAGGAGTGGATACTGTATTTGGAAAGAAAAATTGCAAAATGGTACGAGGAGMAATGGTGTTGATGAGGGGAGTTCGGTGTGGAACTCTGTACAAGTTGTTGTGAAGMACTTATACTAATGGGTGTAACAKTTTTGTTGTCCCTGAGAAGAGAAATGAAGGAGACAAGACCAATACTGCCCCAGAAAAGAAGACCATGTTGTGGCATCAAAGACTGGGGCATATTGGAAAAAGGGCCTTCGCACACTACACAGTAAAGGAATGGTTGAAGGTATGTCTAATTGCACTCTGTATTTTGATTTCTGTGAACATTGCATATATGGTAAACATAATCGAGTAAGATTCCCATATGGTGCTACAAGAGAAAACGGGATCTTAGAGTTGATACACAGTGATGTGTTTGGACCTGTTCATGTTCCATCCGTAGGTAAATCCGTGTATTATGTTTCATTCATAGATGATTTTTCAAGGAACACATGGATTTATTTTCTTAGAAATAAATCTGAGGTATTTGATAAATTTAAAGAGTTTAAGTCTCTGGTAGAAAATCAGACAGAGAGGAAAATAAATGTATTGAGAACAGATAATGGTGGATAATTCTGCGGAAATGAATTCAAAGAATTATGTAAGAAGTGTGGTATAGCAAGGCATAAGACTACTCCATACACTCCTTAAAAGAATGGAGTTGCAGAAAGGATGAACATAACACTGATGGAAAAATAAAGGAGCATGCTCAGCGGTGTTGGGTTAGGACAAGAATTCTGGGCAGAGGTAGTGGGTACAGCATGTTACCTAGTCAATCAATCACCTTCATCAATGTTGGATGTTTAAACTCCACACGAGGTATGGTCTGCAAAGAAACCCTCTCTTCAACATCTTAGAGTGTTTGGTTGTGATGCTTATGTACATGTTCCAAAGGAAAATAGGAGTAAGTTGGATAAAAASGCTGAAAAGTGTATCTTTATTGGTTATAAAGATGGTGTGAAAGGTTATAATATTTGGAACCCAGAAACAAAGAAGACTGTTTACAGTTGAGATGTTGTTTTCATAGAGGTAAAAGATGTGTCCAAACAGGAATTCCTTGCAACGCAAGATGAACCTGAGAAAATAGAGCTTAGGTTGGATGATGCAAAATATGAATCATCTGAAGAAGAGGAAGCAGAAGAACAAGAACAAGAAGAAGAAGAACCTCATACCCCAGTATTGAGGAGATCAGTGAGAGATAAAAGGAAACTAGAAAGGTATAGTCCACCTAATTTCCGTTGTAATTTTTCTTTATCTATTACTGATGATGAACCCGGAACTATCAGGGAAGAAGTGAATTCAGAGGACAATAAACCCTGGAAGAAGGCCATGGTTGAAGAAATGGATGCCTTGGATAAGAATGAGGCATGAGATATAGTTGAGTTTCCAGCTGCAAGAAAATTTGTTGGTAGCAAATGGTTGTTTAAGAAGTTTAATGCACAAGGTAAAGTGGAGAAATACAAAGCTCAGTTAGTAGCAAAAGGTTATTCTCGAGTAGAGGGAATTGACTTTGGTGAGTTTTTTTCTCTTGTTTCTAAGTTAACTTCTATTAGATTTCTTTTATCTATTGTTTCTTCTTTTGATCTTGAAGTGGAACAGATGGATGTGAAGACAACATTCCTACATGGGGATATGGAAGAAGAAATCTACATGAAGCAGCCATAAGGATTTGTAGTGAAGGGAAATAAAGAGTTGGTCTGTAAGCTAATGAAGTTACTATATGGTCTGAAGCAATCACCTAGGATGTGGTACCAAAGGTTTAACACATACATCCTTGGATTGGGATTTGTAAGAAGCAGGGTTGATCACTGTGCATATTCCAAGCAGGTTGGTAATCACTTCATTTATGTAGTGTTGTATGTTGATGACATGTTGTTGGTAGGAATAACATGGATGTTATCAAGGAGGTGAAATCGCAACTATCCTCCAAATTTGACATGAAGGATCTCGGTGCTGCTAACTTCATTCTGGGAATGGAGATTAAAAGAGATCGTGCAAACAGGAAACTCT
>ML779173.1:647332-672933 GCA_009831015.1 Picea engelmannii | reverse complement strand
TTTCTGGTATAAAATCTCTGTGTACTCTGTGTATGAGCCATTGATTAAATTATGTTTTGCTTAAGAATCTATATGCATTTCTTTACTTCACAGGTTTAAAAATTACATGAGTCTCATTCATGTTTTTGTGATTTGGTTATTAAATTTTCTGTATGTTTTTATTGAATTATGCCAAAGAGACTAATCTCCTCTTTCTTCCATCTATCTATTGTTTTTAGGTATATTAGCCTTCCTAATATTACTTAATTACCCTATCTTACTTTGACGATATCATTGGATATTTACCTTGGCAATTGATGCTTAGCCTTAAGTCTTCTTACTAGATTTTTCTAATCCTCTGATAATAAGCATTGTGAGTCTGGTTGTTGCGTAACTGAGATTTTGATGTTTGTGTGCCAAATAAATCTTGAACTCTACCCTTGGAATTTTCTTGCATTTTGTCACCATTGTCTATCTATCATGCAAAGAAAGTCAAGAAACTAGTCTTAATATGGATTTAAGGAACTGTGTCTATATTGAGTATCGAATGGCACTGCCACCAGTTGAGTATGTTTTAATAATCCTTGAGCTTGTGTTTGGTTAAGAATTAACCTAGATCCAGCAACATGAACTCACCCAGCTAATCAGTTTCCTTTAGTGGAATTTTCCTCGATTCATTTTCTGTGAATCTTCTTGGATTCGCCCAGATTCATTTCCCTTGGGGGCGATTTTATTCACTGGTTTCATTTTCTGAGTTTGCATGGAAACCAATGGCATTCTTTTTATTCTTCTCTAAGTTTCTAGAGGGGATTCTATCTTTGTGTTTTCCCATTTTTATTCTATGCTCTTATTTTTGTTGGATGTATTTATTCACCCATTCCCTTAGTGTTTTATTCTAATATTCGCCCATCATTTTCTTGCTTATGCATCGAATTTATCCATACATCCTCTGGGTTGGGTTGGAGGATGCCCTGGGCCTTTATCCATGTTTGTATACCCCCAATGAATTTTCTACTCCCTTTTCATTTTCACTTTCTTCTCTATGTTTTGTTTTTTTTCCATGCATCCCATGGCTATTGTGATTTTTCTCTATCCAACAAAAGTAATTTCTCATGGGCGTTTACTCTCTCCTTACCTCTTTTACATAGTGATGTCTCTGCAATGTAAAACGATGTTTTTATCCTTCCAAATCTCTCTGTATGGCCCTCGATTTCTCCCAAGTATTAGAGATATTACTCTGGTGGGATAATCCACGATTTATCTCTATGCTGGCATTAATTTTTCCTAGTGTTTTCCTTCAAGTATCTTCTTTTAGAATCTAAATTTTTACCTTTACCTCTGCATGGGGAATTTTTTTTTCCCAGCTATGAGAAGGAATCTCTGTATATCCTTTTCCCAATGATTTTACCATTTTACCAACGTTTTTCACTCAAATTGTTGGGTTAATTTATTGCTCAACATTTTATTTTGGGCGCCTTTAATGGTCAGCGATCTGCGAGGAGATTTTCTTACATGGATTTTTGTTTGTAATTATAGTTGAAAGAGATGTCTCTACATTTTTCTACCTATTTATGAATGGAGAGATCCTACCGTTGATTATTTTTAATTAAGAGTTTATATTATAAGAAAAAGGGTTATTTGTTTTCTTTAATGTTATTCCATTATTTAGGTTTATTGCTTTTCTTTGTTGTTGTTTCCATTATTAAGGTTTATTTCTTTTCCTTAATGTTATTTCCATTAAGGTTTATGGTTAAATTAGAGATGATCTTAGAATAGTATTTCTTGTAGGAAAAGGGTTGAGTAATTTTCCTTCATATTTTATTTATCTTAATACTCATGTGTAGGAAGGTAACGTCTATTCCAATATGGAAGGTTTATTGTTAAAACATATCTTCGTGTTTACTTCATGGGCCATTTCTATGTAAACTTTAATGTTAGTTAAATATATCACCTTTAGATGTTAACGATTGCGCATTGGATATTAATGATTAAGTTCTTAGGTATTGGTGCCACGAATTTTAAATTTGTTAGATGACTAGCTAAATAAATAATTTCCTTGCACACACTGAAATTATACTGCAACGTGTGATGTTAGAAATTAGACTTATTGCGTGCTACACAACCATGATGTAAAGAATGTTTGTGTAGACATTGCGCTATGAAATTGTTGATGTGAAATGACTAAACAATGGGTCATCTGGCGCCATTGAATTAATGTTGATACCAGATGGTTGATTGATTACGTCACCTGGGCCTTAATTTAATTGATGATTACTTGTGACAGGATATATAGTTGTGTGGATGGACATGTTTGTAGTTACTATTGGTGCCATAAAAAATT
Source organism: Picea engelmannii (assembly GCA_009831015.1). Lineage (NCBI taxonomy): Eukaryota > Viridiplantae > Streptophyta > Pinopsida > Pinales > Pinaceae > Picea > Picea engelmannii. The sequence goes on along the minus strand of ML779173.1, from coordinate 670,613 downwards.
TAATGAATATTTGTTTTGTGCCTTTGATTATGCTATGCTTTAATAATTGAATTTCTCGCACTTGGGAATAATGATATATGTACAATGTTTTAGCTTTGATTTCTGACGCGCCTTTCATTAATGATGATGCATGATTAGTTTAGTAACAAATTTTACTTGCGCACCTTAATTTAAGTGGGCGTGTGATTTCTTCGTCATTGTTCATTACACCTTGAATTTTAATGTTAACTAATATGCACCATGAAATTATGTAGATGTATGACTTACTGGCATCTAGTTTTCTCTTGCGCCATTACTTTATTTGATGGGTGATTGTTCTAGAATTGTTTACTCTCGCACACACGAATAATTTAATATTGATGTATGATTGATAATGATAATTATTACGCTTGTGCCATGGTTAATTGATGATCAGGATTGATGGATGGATGAAATATATGATCGTAGATACTATCGATTTAGCTATTTTCTTGGATTGATTGGGTTAGCAGGATGTAGACACCTCCTTGTTCCTCATAACAGTCGTCATCCCTAAGACCTTAAATGGTTAAAATCAATTGGAACCTAGGCTTGAGCGTTTCTTATGTGTCCTGGAGCTCCTAACCTTGTAGGGTAGGTTGGGTGGGTAGTATCTTATGTCATTCTTATTATTATATTTATGATCCTTAATTTATCATTATGTTATATCATGTTTGTTGGAGAAATTTCCATTTTCAGCACACTAGTTCAGTGGGAGTTAACTCACTAATTCTATTTTAGACTTTCTAATTTTAGACCATCACTATTATGCATGCATTCCAACGATAGGATGTCATTGCCTATATTAGTGAATATTACTCACTCATTGAAGAGATCATAATATACATTGATTCTCATTCTTCATATTGTATCTCTCTTCATTTTCTTGATAAGCTTTTTTGTGTATGTTTTAGCTAGGTCTCCTATGCAGGTTTCCATGAAACACTGACATGGTATCAGAGTCGAGCTGCTTGGAGCAACCCAAACAAGATAGAGAAGAGAAAAAAAGGATTGAGTAAACCTAGTTTCTTCCATCATCATAGCCTATCCCTTTTGAAGAGTGTGACGGTTGGAATCGACGCAGCCTATACACAGTTTAGGGTGCGATGTCATCGCACTGTACTGTTCACCCGGGACACGACGATTCATTTTTTCACAATCGTCACACTTTATCCTTCTTTAGGGTGCAAGGATTCAGCATCGTCATACTATATCCTTCTTTAGGGTGCGACAATTCAACTTCCCTCCAGAAAATTGGTTTTCTGCAGTAAATTAACCATATCTCTAAATCTGCAATCTGCGTCGGGCTAAAATTTTGACGAGAGACGTATAACATAGGGATGCTCATTTTCACCAAAAATATCCAAAACCCAAATTATATTTTAGTAGATATAGTTGTTTTATCATATCTATAGTTTCCATGGAACTGTTTGTCATATCTATAGTTTTGAGAATCAATAGCAGGGATGGAGTCAATGCAACTTATTCAATCAAGTATGGTGATAATACTCACATCGTACAACTATTTTTAATGGAAGACAAAGACCCCATTCCAACTCAAAAGAAAAGGACTATATAATTTGACGATGGCAATAGAAACAAAACCTACATCAGTTCTTGAGAAGACCATACGGACGAACCGTAAGAATGAGGCCACAGGAATACTTCTTGGTTCAATATCCACTGATTTATGTTTTCATGTTGTCGCATGCAAAAATCCAAACGATATTTGGACCACCTTGGAAGGACTCTTTGGAAAGCAGGATGAAATGTGAGGTCACATGCTTGAGGTAGAGTTGAATACCTTAGACCCTAAATTTTTTGATAATATAGAAGATTTCTTTACTAAATTTAAGCCTTTGATATTGAGCTTGGGTAAATATGGTATTGACAAGTCTACACAAGAGAAACAACTTATTCTATCAATATTTTCCAATCTAGGATCAAAATACATTGTATATGTCTCCAAATTCCATTATGGCAGATGTATTTTGGGAGAAAATTGGAAAATGCCTATGATGGCTCAGTTCATTGAGTCTCTCACACAAGAGCAGACAAAACTCATGTAGATGGGCCTAATGAAATATCCCAAAGCATGATGCAATAGGGTCATCCAATCAGAAATCGAAGAAGAAACGAAAGGAGCTATTACATCCATAGTCAAAGAAGGAGGGATATTCCAAACCCTTCAAGGATTCTTCAGGTTCCAAAGATTCTTCAAATTCCAAAGGGAAGAAGAATAAGGGAAAGAAGTTCACATATTTCAATAAATCGAATCATGAAGAATCCACATGCATGAAGAAGCATATTGATCTTATGACATAGGTACTTCAGAAGAATAACCTTGGAGACTTCATTCCTGAAGGAGCCAAGAAGAAGAAGGAAGAAGACAATGCGCCTAAGAAAGTTAATCATCATGCTCTGGTTGCAATTGATTCCTCATCTGATTCATGGATTACAGATTATGGTGCATCACATCATCTGGTAGCTAAAGAAGAATTTTTTACTTCTTTGAGTTCATGCTATGGACCTCCTATTCTCATTGGGGATGACACTCCAATAGCAATTGTAGGAGAGGGAAGAGTGGAACTCCCTAATGGAAGTTTTGAGAATGTTTTGCATGTTCCAAATATTTCTATAAATCTTCTCTTAGTTTATCAAATCACTCAAATAGGTAAAATGGTTGAATTTACATCAGATTCAGTTATTGTACTTGACATGCATGATAGTTCCATTATTGTAGTTGGTGAGGTAGATCACAAATCACAGTTGCATAAGTTCACTAACTTTATTGACTATGAGTCCTCTTTTCTACTTACACATGCTAATGAGAGTAGTAGAGTATGGCATGAGATATTTGTTCATTTAAACTTTAGGTACATGCAGTGACTTTCCAAGCAAGGAATGGTCAAAGGCTTGCCAGACATTCACTTTTCTAAAGGGGTTTGAGAAGGATGAATTCTTGGAAAGCATCCTGAAGAGAAGTTTTAAAAGGGGAAGGAAAGGAGAGCCTCCTCTTCCTTGGATCTTGTTCACAGTGACCTCATGGGTCCATTTCCACATCTGTCCATCAAAAAATCAAGGTATGTTCTTAAATTTATTGATGATTACTCACACTATACTTGGGTTTATTTTCTCATACAAAAGTCTGAAGTTTTTTAGCATCTCAAAGACTTCAAAGCTCTAGTAGAGATAAAAATGGGGAATAAAATCAAGATCATTTGCACAGACAATGGGGGGATTATATCAACAAAGATGTTCAGAATCTTTTTCGTGAAGCTAGTATCCATTTGTAGCACACAATTCCATACACTCCACAATAGAATGGATTTTTTGAAAGGAAGAACGGGTCTCTCAAGGAGATGACCAATTGCATGTTGCATGCAAGATCACTTCCTTCCAAGCTTTGGGTTGAGGCACATAATTGTGTTTCTTACATTTAGAACAAGGAACCTTACAAATCTGTTGAGGATAGGATACATTTTGAGTCTTGGAGAGGTGACAAACCAGATGGCACACACTTCTACATATTTGGATCTAGAGCATGGGCCCATATTCCTTCTGAAATGAGGAAATCCTTAGATCCACATAGAACACCTTACATATTTTTTGGATATCCAGATGATGTGAAGGGGTACATATTGATTGATCCCTCTACAGATCGGCTCATTATTGAGCGCAATGTTCAGTTTGAGGAGATTCCTTTGCATGCACCTCCGGTGCAACATGCAGAGACTCTTGTGCTTCCATCAGTTCCAGACATTATAGATGATGATTCAACACACTCAGATGCTACATATTCAGACATGAATTCCAAGGATTTTGTACATTCATATGATCAGGTAGTACATCCAAATGAGGATCCAACGTCGGAGCTTCAACAAATTCCCAAGTGAGCACAGTCCACACTGCAGGCAGTAAAAAACCTTGCAGGGGATCTATTGCATTCGAGGAGGACTCGATCTCAGCATGTGGATCCTTCTCATGTACTTTTAGCTTTTGAACTAGCGATTCCCATGCATTGATATATGGTTCAATCTTCTAATCCACACACCTACATTGAGGTTGTTGGCAATACACTATGGGAAGCAATCATGTAGGAGGAGAATGAAACTCTCCTAGAGAATCAAACTTGCGATATGGTTCCACTTCCACTAGGGATGAAACTTGTCATATGTAAATGGTTCTATAAGACCAAGAGAGAAGAAAATGGTGACGTGAGTAGGTACAAGGCCAGATTAGTTGCAAAAGGATTCAGCAGATTCATGGGATAGATTATGATGAGACCTTTTCTCCTGTAGAAAATATGGACTACATTTGCTTGGCTCTAGTCGTTGTAGAAACCAAAGGAAGGGAAGTTCACCAGATGGATGTGAAGAATGTGTTTCTTCATGGTGACCTTTCAGAGAAGATCTACATTGATAAACCATAGGGGTTCATTCAGAACTCATCTTTAGTATGTAGACTGAAGAAGTCTCTCTATGGCCTCAAGAAGGAACCTAGAGCATGGTATGCAAAGATGGATTCTTACTTGCTTTCACATGACTTTGTTAGATGTAAATCTGATTCCAATGTGTACATGTTTAGGACTATTGACTATGTGATGATTTTAGTACTCTATGTTGATTATCTTTTGATCATTGGTATATCTGCTTCATCCATTTCTTTGGTCAAAGATATTTTTCATGGAAGGTTCTCTATGAAGAACATGGGTCCACTACACTTATTTCTTGTTCTTGAGATCAGTCAAGATGCTTCCAGCATCAAAATTTCTCAGGCTAAGTATGTTAGGGATATTTTGGATAGATTCCACATGGCAGACTGTAATTCTTCACCTACACCCTTCTTATCTGGGATCAAACTTGAGTATGGCGGGGATACACCATTAGTGGAAAGCACTTTGTATCAAAAGTTGGTGGGGAGTATTTTGTATCTCACCCACACTCATCCAGATATCTCATATGTGGTAGGATTATTTTCCAAATACATGCAAGAACCCCATGATATTCACTGGAAGGATTTCGAGCGCATCCTCAGATATGTTCAGGGCACCATAAATTATGGGATTCACTATGCAGTTGGTTGTGAATTAGATATCATAGGCTTCACAGATTCAGATTGGGCTGGTGATAGCACAGATCACAATTCCACATATGGGTACACTCTCAGTTTGGGATTAGGCCTAATTTGTTGGTCAAGTAAGAAGTAATCATCCATTGCTTTATCTTTCATAGAGCTCGGGTACAAAGGAGTAGTCAACTGTGTCATTCAGACACTTTGGCTTCAACACTTCCTTACCAAGCTTGGTATCCATTTTCATTGTCTGAATATCATATGGTGTGACAATCAGAGTACACTGAGATTTTTCAAATATCCAGTATAGCGACAACGAACCAAACACATTGAGGTCCACATGCATTTCATCATAGATCTAGTACATGACAGGATCATTGATTTGCATTTTTTTCCTTCCTATGAACAGACTACCGACATATTCACCAAGACCTTCACTGATCAGAAGTTTCAGACTTTGTGGGATCATCTTGCAGTGAAGAATAAAGTTTCCTAGAAGCTTCATTTTCTTCTTTTGATGAATTATCTTTTGAGGGGGGGGTTTGTTCCCACGTGGTTTTCCCTCTTTCCTCACTTTTATTCATTGTTAATTAGTTTCATTGTACATTAGTATCTAATATGGCCTAGTAGCTGGGACTTATTTTTTACTCCATAGTGATGTTCAAGGGGGGTGTTGGAGAAATTTCTATTTTCAGCACACTAGTTCAGTGGGAGTTAACTGACTGGTTCTATTTTAGAATTTCTAATTTTAGACCATCACTATTATGCATGCATTCCTAAGATAGGATTCCATTTCCTATATGAGTGAATATCACTCACTCATTGAACAGACCATAATATACATTGATTCTCATTCTTCATATTGTATCTCTCTTCCTTTTCTTGATAATCTTTGTTTATGTATGCTTTAGCTAGGTCTCCTGTGCAGGTTTCCATGAAACACTAACAATGTTATCCTGGTGTTATATGATGATTTCCTTGATGATATGATATGAAACAATTATGATTCGTATTGTTTTCGTGTCTTCATTAATTGTATGAATGCAATGATTATTGGTTTCTATATATTTGTGTTGTTGCATCGATATGTGTATCGTTATTCATGGTGATGATGTGTTGGCTATGAGTCGTGATTGATTGTTAATGTGTTAATATTGTTTAGTTAATATATATTGGATGATGTTTCGATGATGTTTCTATTAATTGTGATGTTTTAAATTTCCTAACAAAAAAAAAGACGTACTTGTTGTACATCGTTTTTGTTGTCGTAACGACGGGGTCGTTAAAAATGAGTATTAATTGACATGCAATTATTTATCATGTATATATTAGTAACATTGTGTATCTGCTAAAATAATATTACACATCAGTCATTGTTTCCCAGAAGTTATTTAATTATACTCCAAAAAGGTTACAATCAATGTGTTAACAACCTTAAATACGAATCAGCATTTTTCTCTGATCATTTCAAGGTTCTCTCTCTAGTAACTTAAGATGTAACCATGGAAAACTCAATAGTGATAATCACATGAGTTAGGATATGATCTTACCCAAGAACAAGCTGAGAGTTCCCACTAACAATCAACTTATGATTCAATTATTCAATTCAATGAATTTCTCCTTTAGCGAAATTTTGACATAACCTTACTAAATATTTAGTGATGAAGGATATGAAATTATTAGAATTTAAATCAAATTAAGAAAAAACAATGTTTGGGATTCTAATTTACTACTGAAGACGCTAAGTTACTCTACAGTATCTACCGCATACGAATTTCCATGCGCTCAACTAAAATGGACTAGATCTTAAGTAGTAAAAAGGGTAGACAAAATTTTACCAACCCCCTTCCTTTAACCAGAAATTAATATACAATCCAGAGATGTTATGTCACTTTCATTCCAGAGTGATTGAGCCAATATCTATAATGTCACTTTAATTAAAAAGGTATATATTTTAATTCCCAACAGATCTAGGTTATAATATCTATTGAATAGTTCGATTGATTTTTCAGTGGACTGACGAACTAAGGTTCTTTGAAGACTACTTGTACTTATCACAAAAATGAATTATGATGATCATATTGTTGACCCATGACTCGAGATAAGTCATAAACTAACTCAACTAAAGAGTAATTCGTGAGAGGTCATAACTTCATTAAGATATAAAGACCATGAAATAAATTTTTATTAAATATTGTCATCTTGAACTAAATTTGCATCATTTATAACTGTCGGACAAGAATGTAATTCGCAACAGGCTTAATTACTCTTAGATGGTTACCCAATATGTCAAGAATATTTTCTTAAAAATTGAAGGTAAGATTGGGTGCGGTGTCATTTGTTTTAGGAAATTCAAAATACATTAATAATTATCACAATTCCTTTACTGGATCGTTACTCGGTTGATAATATAGTCATAACTCCATAAGAAAAATTTCACGAACAGGAAAGAATGACATGTAACATTCTAGAGTAGAAGGATCTTTCTTTTCCTTTCTTCCGAGTGGAGTACATCGAACTCTAGTAGTTGCATAAGGATTTCTGATTCTGAGGGAAGAATATTTATAAGGTGATGAAATGAATGAAGATATACAATTAAAATTAACACCATGTTCAATACAGTATAGGTTAAAATTTAAAATTTAAAACTAAAAATGAGTCAAGTTTTATAACACAATCGAAATATCTAAAGGTATCAACTCCCAGTAAACTGTATAAATTTAATCAAGAATCACACCATAAACTTTCAAGATCGAACATTGGTCCACTATATATACGATTCACCATTATTATTGTAATCAAAAGATTCACTAACATGAGTAATAATATGGAATTTACGTCATGTAACTCGCAATATATTAACAGGAATTATATATAATATTTCTCTTGATTTGGTTTAGAGTATTCCAATTTAACGTCTAATCCATAATAATTTAGGATTTGATAATTTATAAATTTACATTTTACTTACCCGGATTCAAACCAGAATGCAAAAATTGTATTCTCACAAGGAATAAATAATTGGTTATTTGAAGGTAGAATTCATCCCAAGCATCAATTCTCTATATTCAAATGTCTAAAATCATGAACTTCATTTTATGTACAGTGCATCCTTAGTAACACAAATCGAACACAAATTTATTTTGATGAGATTGTTCTAAAAAAATCATTTCGATGAAATAAGTAAAAATTTATTATAAGAGACAACATTTTTTTATCAAATACTAGACCACTCCATTCTCAAATAACAAGAATTCAATGTTAGATTAAGTTCTTATTGAATACGAAATATTTACATTTCACAATTTTTTTAGAAGAAATATCGTAACAACAGAATTTGATGGTGAATGAAATTGATGTTCAATTTGGAGATGCGTTGCACCTTCCTTGTTTCCACTTGCTAATCCACAAACCTCACCAGTTCCTCCCAACCAATGCTAGGGGTACTCTTCTTCCCCCTTAGCCCCCCAAGCCGCAAAGGAGCCAAGAACAAAAACCATAACACAATAGCTTCCAAGATTACCTCGCAAGGAAGAGATTCCACTTTTGACACAAGCTTGGAGTCCCAACTCTCACAAGAAAAACACAGTCAGAAATTTTACAGCATAACAGTACCAATAAAAGTGAGCCCCCTTTCACTTCTACATATTTTGTTTTATATAAAAATCCCCAATGACACATGTCCTCATGCCTAATTAATTATATTTTTAATTAATTTAATTAGGATTATTCACCCACACACTTGTCACAATCTCCCCAAGTTGCACAAGTAATTACCATTTTTATTTTATTTAAAAGGTCAATTTCCCTCACATTCCCCAATGGGTTCCTATTTCTCTCTTAGGTGTCCCTTTGTTTCCCAAATTTTCATTTAATGAGTGTCTCCTAACTAGATATTAGTTAGAGTTGGATTAGGAGTCTTCTTCTTGTTAGACTAGTGGTAGCTTGACTCTAGATACCATTCTATGTGTACACTTATTCTCTCTTATTACTATTTATTCTATTTTAAAAATCTAATTTATTAATTTCATGCACACATGTTCATTTTATCCAATCCTCAGATTTTAGTCACTTTTTCCTAGAATTTGATTTATCTAAATTCTTTTAATTTATTTAATATTTTTAATTAGTCTCTTAATTAAGCTTAGACTTAGGCTTAGTCTTTTACTTAGGCTTAGACTTTTGTTAAGATTATAATTAACAATTTACTGTTTAATTAATTATTTTATTCTAACAAGGTCTAATAACTTCAATGTTTTCTAGGCCACCTATATTTATTGACTCAAGTTTTTAATTATGTGATGTGGCCTTCAAGACGCACCTCTGTGATCCAAGGGTGCCACTCACCTTTGACTAGTTTTGGAAGTTTGTCCAACCCTTTGGAGTCAACACTCCATTTGAGAAACCTTGCGAGAGACTAAGGGCTTCTAAGGAATAACGACTATGCCTTATTGTGCACTCCTTAGAAATCGTCGTGAGCGACTGTCTCAGTCCGCCCTCACGACATCGTGGACCTCTCAAACTAGGTAATCGTTAACCTACCATTTGGGCCATGGCGAAATTACTAGTAGGTTGTGACAGGGATGTTGTCAAACATCTCCATCAATTTTTGGTTTCTGTGTATGGCCCATTTACTCCCTATGTGAGTCGGATTAGCAAGCATCATCAAGCTTGCATCCACTGGAAAAAACCGTGTCCATAATCCATATACATAAATCATATTTAATTCAATCATACATCACATGTGCGTAAAATAAAATACTTGAATAAATACAATCCACTCCCTAACGCAATCTGGAGTCCAAGGAAGTCCATCGATGCCATCAACATCCTTAACCTGTCTTGTGTCCTGCACACTCAGGAAAAATCATCAATAGAATTTCCCAATACATATACATCAAAATAACAATAAGTCACAACACATCATCATCATCATATACATATCCCATAATCGAAATGAAATCATAATATACCATAATTGGATCACTTGCACGCAAGTTTCCTCAAAGAATAAGTCAATAAAAGTATGCTCGATGGATTGGGATGTTACATGTTGGTAAAGAAGGTGAAGTTGAAGGCACCTCCAATTCGCCCACTAACATCAAATACTGGCAAAAAGGAAGGGCTCCATAGTAAAAACCTAAACCTAAATGTAAAAAATGTAGTAAAAACTTAATACATTAAAAAAATGTAGTAAAGCATCCAAATCTAAACTGAACAACGATTATTATCTTAATCATATTAATCACACTTTTTATGATGAACGGACAAGTTTTTTCATGCAAGGAAGTTAATGTTTCAAATCACAACCTTTCATTTATTGTGATGAATAAGGATATTCGAGGCATATGAAATCATGTCCATTGAAAATCCATATGTAATTAAGATCTCATTAAGTCTGGCCATTTCCAATAGGTGTACGCCTATCGGCGTAACAAAAATTTGCATAACATACAAAATATAATTCACTAAATACCATGACCGAGTATTTTTTGGTTGAGTTTGTCAAACCAAATCCTTGAACAGTGTCCAATATCCTTCGCTTGCTAATATAGAAACTTCATCGAAACCTCCCATCCAACGCTAGGGGTACTCTTTTTCTCCCTTAGCCCCCCGAGCCACAAAGGGGCCACACACAAGAAACCAAAAACAATAGCACCAAAACTTCCTCACAAGGAAGAGCTTCCACTCTTTTCCAAGTTTTGGAACCGAACCAAACTCTTGGAATGAGGTAATCATTAACCATGCATCCAAGTCATGACAGGAATGCTAGTAGGTTGTCGTAGGGACATTGTCACACCTATCCCTCATCTGTTTGGTTTATGTGTATGACCCCTTTACTCCTTATGTGTGTCGGATTAGAAAGCATCTTCGAGCCTACATCCACTAACAAGAACACTGTCAATAATCCATATACATAATATCCATACTGAAATAATCATATATACATGTAAATAAATACTCAAAACTCAAACCAAATACAAGTCCACTCCCTGATTCAATTCAGAGTCCAAGGGTGTCTATTGATGCCATTGGCATCTTCAATCTATCATGTATCATGCACACTCAGTAAAACTCATCAATAATACATGTCAATATACATGCATCTAAAAATTTAACATATAATCACAATGACATCATAATGTAACTCATAATCAAAGCATAATCATAATGTATCATAGTCGGATTAGTTTCTCGCAAGTGTCCTCAAAGAATAAGTAAGTATAAAATGTGCTTAGTGGAACTGGATGTTACATACACCCCCTCTTGTTTTAAACTTCATCCTGAATTTTTATACAATATAATAATGAAATAAGTAAATGTATTTGATACAAATATATATGTTTAATCTATCAAAAAAATAAGGAAATTGTTGATGCATCTCAAATGTGTCCTCCCATGTAGAAAAATGTGGACTATAATTGTCCCACTGGACCTTGACCTGATCGATTGTTCGATGTCGTAGTTGCCGAGTGTGATGGTCAAGTATGTTGATTGGATTTACCATGAGAGAACCCTCGTCTAACACCTGCAAAGAACTCAAGTCAATCACATGTGACGGATCTGAAATATAATGTCGCAAAATAGATACATGAAATACATCGTGCATGTGCCTCAAAGAATCAGGCAAGGCTAGTCGGTAATCCATGGGTACTTTCCTTATACAACTTTGAAAGGTCCTACAAACCTAGGAGATATTTTAACACCCTTTCCAAACTTGATCAAACTCTTATGCGGTTTTACCCACAAGAAAAAATTTCTGCCAACCTCATAATTGTGGTCAATGTGATGCACATCCGCATAACTCTTCTATCGATCTTGCGCTTCTTTAATACTTTATCTTATTATTCACATATATTATTCCATTTATTGGATCACTTATGGTCTCACCAAGACTCTATCCTCTAGTCGATCCCAACTCAGAGGTGTCTGACACGGTCATCTATAAAGAAACTCAAACAGTGCCATATTTATTGTACTCTAATAATTGTTGTTGTATGCAAACTCTACCAATGGAAAGAATTCCTTCCAACTCTTATGTTGATCCATCACGTACATCCAAAGCATATCCTCTAAAACTGATTTGTTCTTTCAGTTTGTCCATATGTCTTGGGGTGATATGTTGTGCTAAAATTTAGTTTCATTCCCAAAGCCTCTTGGAAACTAGTCCAAAATCGTCCTGTAAACAATGTTTCTCTATCAGATATTATCTTCTTTGGTACACCATTCAATCTCACAATATATCTAACACAAACTCTAGCCATTTCTAGCGCCTAATATGTCATACATAAAGAAATAAAGTGTGCACTCTTTTTCAAAGTGTCAACGAATACAAAAATTGAATCATGTCTCATTTCCGTCAGTGGAAATCCAACAATAAAATCCATCGAAATGACTTCCCATTTCAATTCAGGAATCGCGTGTGGCTGTAACAATCACATTGGATGTCCATGTTTAGCCTTCACTTCCTAACATTTTAGAAATCTCGCCAAAAAATTAACTATATCTACCTTCATCCATTTCTAGAAGAATCAATACTTAAGGGATGCCTTCATCTTCATGACTCCTAGATGAACCATGTACATTGTTCGATGAGCTTCACTTAAAATCAACTTTCTCAAATCGTCATTTGGTGGTACATAAATTATACCGTTATATCTCAACAATCCGTCGATGTCCAATGAATAACCTTCAAACTTCAGTACCATCATGGTATCTTGTTCAATATTATCCTTAACCTCCTTGTACCAGTCATCATCTATCTATAAAGATAGAATATTTTCTCGGAGATTCATATTAAGAGGTATTACTGAGAATATGCATGGTCTGTGACTCAACGCATCTGCTACTCTGTTCACTGCTCCTTTAATGTAAATAATCTTGAAGTCGTATTCACTTAGTTATGACCAATGCCTTTGTCATGCGTTCAAGTCACTCTGAGTAAAAATGTGTTGTAATCCACAGTGATCAGTCTTTAACTTGAATTTTCATATGATAAGATAATGTCTCCAAAATCGTAAGGCATATACAATCGCTAATAACTCCAAATCATGTGTTGTGTAGTTTTCTTCATGTCTTCTTAATTTCCTTTAAATATAAGTGATCAATCAACCATCTTGTATCAAAAATCCACCTAAACATTCCTTGGGGGCGTCTGTGCATACCAAGAATTCCTTGTCCATGTCAGGAACCTTCAGTATCAGTGATGTCATTAATAACTCCTTAATATTTTTGAAATTCTTCCACGCATTTCTCTGACCATAAGAATTTCTTTTTTTTCTTCCGCAATTCCAAAATTGGGTTTGCTATCTTCGAAAACCTTCAACTAAGTGTCAATAATAGCTTGCTAATTCCATAAAGTTACATACTTATTGTACGTTCACTAGTGTTGGTCATTCCATAATAACCTCTACTTTCATTGGATCCATAGCGATACCTTCTCTAGATATAATATGTCCCAAGTAATGAATCTGCATTTGATAAAATGAACATTTTGACAGTTTCCCATACAACGTATTTTCTCTTAGACACTGTAAAACTAACCTCAAGTGTCTGTCATGCTCTTCCTTCATTCGAGAATAAATCAGTATGTCTTTGATAAATATGTGTACAAACTTGTCCAAGTATTCACAGAACACCCCATTCATCAAACTCATGAATACACCCAGGGAATTTGTCAATCCAAATGGTAAAATAGTAAACTCATAGTGTCCAAATCTCATCTTAAATGCAGCCTTAGGGATATATTATTCCTTAATTCACAACTGATGGCATCCCAATCTTAATTCGATCTTTTAAAACATCATTTCTCCTTTCATTTGTTCAGATAAATCATCAATCCTTGGCAATGGATACTGATTCTTGATCGTATCTTTGTTCAATTGATGGTATTCAATGTAAAGCCTCCATGATCCATCCTTAATTCTAACAAAAAACATTGGTGCACCCCACAACGACACACTTGGACATATAAGTCCCAAGTACAACAAATCCTTCAATTTCATTTTCAACTCCTGCAATTCCAGCATCGACATCTGATATGGTGTTCTTGCAATTGGTTTTGTTCCAGGTTTTAAGTCTATGCTAAACTCCAATTCTCTTTCTAGAGGAAAACCTTGTAATTCCTTAGGAAATACATAGGCAAACTTCGATACTAAAGGAATATTTTATAATCCTTCCATGTCCCCCTTTTCATTAAGCACTAATAGGGTGTATAACTTACACCCTTTGCACATACTTTTCTATAATTGTAAGGAAGAAATGAACCTCAATGACACTCCCTGGTTTCTTCCTACAATTACTCTACTTTGTCCCAAATAATCTAATAAACTTAACCATTTAGTCTTGTAGCTAAGTATCACATCGTGTGATTCTAACCAATCCATTATGATCACTATATTGTAAGATCCCAAGATTGTAACATACAGGTTTACACTTGTCATGAAGTCACCCAAGTTAATGTTACAATCCTTAACTTTTCCTCCAACCTTTTGCTTGGAACCAGATGTCATATCCACATGTATAAAGTCATCATGTTTGATTGCCTTCACCTTAATTCTTTTAAGCATTTCACTAGAAATAAATCTCTCAGTAGCTCTTGGGTCTATCAAAACACTAAATTGTTGATCAGCTATCATACCTGAAGTATCAAGCATTGCATATTGATTCTCGTCCTAGCGGTTATTCACCACTCATGGATCATGTGGGCCTTTCCCAAATCTCCAAATTTTGACGGTCCTATCAATCTGACAGATTTTTCATTCTCAATAGGATAGTCTCTCTAGCAATGTGGCTCTCCACATGTCCAACACCCATTCTTCGGTCTGGTGCTCCTAGTCCCAAAAGTAGAAGTTGTTGGCCTAGGAGTCTCATGTACTGGTCTGTTCTACGGACTAGATCTAAACTGTAGTTATTGTTGCGGACGATGTTGATGTTGTTATTGTTGGTGTGGTACTTTATAGGGAGTCCCTTGCTAAGGATTCTATCGACGCAGTTTTGAGATCACAGGTCCTCTAGTCGTATCATGGTGCCCATAAGTCTCTCTAGCTAGTGTCTAATGTTTTTGTGCTCCCGATGTCTCCTATCCTATCTATCTAGAAGGAATTATGCCTTGAACCCCATTTTTCATCTCTTCTTCAGCTATTAGAGCCTTCTGAACTGGATCATGCAACGTCTAAGGCATCAATATCCTCACTTCCATCGAGCACAAACTTGTTAACTTTTAATTTCTCATTGTTTAGGTGTGGAGCATATATGAGTAACTCCATGTATCTAGCCTCATACTCCAGTATCGTACGACTACCTTGTCGTAAGGTGTTGAACTCATTATTTTGGCGCTCAATGAATTCATCAGACAAGTACCTCTCCCGAAATTGTTCCTCGAACAATTCCCATGACATGTCTTCAATAACCATGTTTAATTGATGTAAGAGTGTCTTCCACCAAAGAAAATCACTCCCTTTTAGTTGAAATTCCACCATGCAGACTTTCATGTCGGAGGTGTAATCGCATAGTGAAAAGAACATCACCATGTTCTCCAACCATGCTTCAGCGGCTAAGCTGTCTGTGGCACCCCAAAACTCGAGAAATTTCACTTTCTTGAGTTCTCTATGTATACTACTACTACTACTTGTTGGAGTGTGTTGTGAACCCTCATAGGGCACAGACTCTCTTCCCTCATCTCAATCTAGGCAGTTGATCAATTCCTATGACATCTTCTGGAAGGATCTCATCATACCTACCACATCTCCCACAACAACCTTCTCATGCTCAATAGTCTTCTCATCTCGAAGTGGAGTCGATCCTTCATTCATGGATTCTCTAGGAGGAAGCGTACCTTTTCCCCCCATACCACGTCATATTCTCATCTTGCGTCCTCTAACCATGATACATGTCATGAACAAATCCAAATACATCTTTTAACTATGAAACAAAACAGTGGAAGGCATAATGGGTCCATTATCGTAGATTTGAACCCACTCTGATACCATAGGTAACATCCCTCCATGCACAACATAAGTGTAAAAAATTATAATATATATATATATATATACATATTTGAAACAACAAGTTAAGACAAGTACAATATGATAACTACATAAGTAGGAAATAACATAACATCATATTTACACAATCTAGTCTTATCAACATCACTTCTCATTAACTAGAGATACAACATCATTTGCATTTAATAGATATACACATGAGCACATCATTATCATCACCATATTACATGAAATATATCAACAACTATGTCTACCCACCTAATCCTACCCTACAAGGTTAGGACCTTCAAGACACATAATCGGTGGTCGAGTCCAAGATTCATCCAATTGATTTGACCATCTAAAATCTCAAGACTGGAAAATTTTTTGAGGAACAAGAAGGTATCTATATCCCAAATCCAATCCTAGTTTTTAAATATGAACTATTTCATCATTATGTAACTAACAAAATAATCGACCTTACATAAGTACAAGCAATTTAATAAGCAATCATACTAAATAAATTATTACTAAAATTCAAATAACTCAAATGAATCAATCAACCAATAATTCCTTATTATATATCCACGGTAAAAAAATTCTATCAATCAATCATATTGTGTAATGTGAGGACATTGACTATTTAATTCCTCCTAAATCTCTATGTAATTATATGACCTAAGTCTTGATCTTTTGATTTTCTTAAATTTTTACAAATGTCATACATGATTTAGTCATTTTAGAGAAAAACATCTTCTTCAAACAAAAGAACTTAATAATATATATATATATATATATATATATATATATAATTGACGTAGAGTTCATACAACATTGGGATATATGTTATTTTATATATATTTATTTACTAAAAAGAATATTATTAATTGACCTCAAGTCTTACAAGATTATTTTAATTCTATTTATTACATAACTTTTACCATAAAGACAACGATGTTAAATGAATATTTAATTTCGATATTTATATACCACCATCATAAATTTCCATTTATTTTCCTTCTTCACTTCGATGGAGGTCATAATAAAAGAACAAGCATATCTCACTTCCTTCCATACCAATATATAGTAGACTCACAACCTTGGCAGGATCTTCACTCAACTCTTTCTCTCTATCATTTATACTAGCAGGTATCAAACATAAGTGACCTATTATTTTAGGCAAGAGTTTTGAAGGCCCAACTAGATACAGAACTCTCAAATAAGGCATGATAATAAAATAAATTAACAAGGGTAAGTAAGACTCCATTGGTCTAGACATCTAATACTTCAACCACTTAATCAACGGTTATCAGGTGGGTTGACGATGCACTGAAATTAACTCGAGTTTAACTCGATATGTTATTTATTGTCTAAAATTTGAGTAGCTAGGATACTAGATTTAATCACCCTTTGAATGATATTATTTCTTCACATTCGTTACTAGTCTATAGGAATTAAGATTTTAGCTTAGGATCAATATCATAAGAACTAGAGAGAGATAATCAGTCAACAGATGAAGTCTCGACTTAATTCAACATGTTGAATGGTTGATCAATGATCACCTAAAAGGTAGTGAAAACCGTAGCAACAACTGTTATCAATATAAGGGACAATTCGCTGGTAGAGAATTAGAGTTTAAGCATCAATGTGTCAAGAAACTGGGGTTGTTGTTTAATTAATAATTTACAATCATCAAAGTTTATCGCCAACAGTCAATATGGTGAGCTCTACATCTTACTCTAAATCAATGGACAATTTACTCCTACATCTTCTATAAATATGAGATTAAAGTAGACTTAGTTTTATAGGGAAAATGATAATTTTGTTCATACAGAAGCCTTGAAATGAGATCTCAATTGTAGGTGAATGGTCTCGGTCTCCTCATTATTCGCAACTGAAAAAAAAAAATTTGAACAGAGATGTCTAAGAGAGCGTATACACCATTAAGACTTTACTAGAAGGGAAAATGAGAATGTCAAAACAGAGATCTAAATTTAATCCTTTCAAGTTTCCAATGATCTAATTCTGACAATGGGAGATTTTAATATTTATTTGATTCTTACTAATTTGCTTCTTCCAGATTTCCTAAAGGTATTTAATAGCAATGGGAGATACTAGTGTAATAACCAATTCTTCCAGATTTCCTAAAGGTATTTAATAGAAATGGGAGATACTAGTGTAATAACCAAATGAATTGAAAGAGCACCCAAACGTATGTACTCCTATCAACTCAAACAAAAGTTAGAAAAGTTCGTTAATAACCTCCATAGTAAAAGAGTGGAACAAAGAAAGAGTCTGTATTTTCATGTGAACAATATACTCATTAAACATTAGCATTCTACTAGAAGCACCGATCTCTTAGCGCTAAAGAAATTCATCTAATGGTATACATAGAGGTTTTATACAATCGAAAAGATATAAGTAAAGGTACGATACCAAATCTTAATTTTAATAATGTTAGCCATAGGTTGTGTTATCTGTTACAGTTTAATATGGAACTAAACAACTATAACTTTAGTATCGCCCAGACAACCTGATAGCTAAATTTCATGCTATTTAGGACATAATAATAAATCATTTTTGTTCAATTGAAGGTTGGTTATACTCATAATTAATTAATAATGAAAAATACTATATCATACATAATTTAATAATGAAACAATTATCGAAGGAACAAGATCGGTCGATTTATGAAGTGTAGGTAAATAAAATAAAGAAATTTTAGTATTCTCCACCAGCAAACTGTTGGGCGAAATCATGTCAAAATTAAAATAGGGGGGTTGTGAAAAATGACCCAACGTAAGGAATTATACTAAATAATCTAGCCAATTAGATATTTAAGTAATGAATGGATTAGCATGTTCAAGAGATTCAAATTTGTTCCCATCAATATAAAATTTAAAAAAAAAATATTACAATGTTCGAGGATTTCATCCATGAAGACATTGGTCTCTTGTTATTTGATTAGCAAAATTGTAATAATAAAAAACATAACTGAAATTATAACAAGAATTTGTATAACATAAAAAATATAATTTGCTAAATATTGTGACCAAGTAGTTTTTGGTTGAATTCTTCAAACCATATCCTTGAGTAATGTCCAATATCCTTTTCTTGCTAATCCAAAAAATTCACCAGTTCCTCCCGGCCAACGCTAGGGGTACTCTTCTCCCCCCTTAGCCCTCGAAGCCGAAAAATGGCCACACAAAAGAAACCAAAAAAGAATAGCACCAAAACTTCCTTGCAAGGAAGAGCTTCCACTCTTTTCCAAGTTTTGGAATCAACTCTCAACAAGTAAATTAGTTCCAAAAAAATTTGACAGCATAACAATACTTCTCCAAAAAGTGTTTCCTCGCCCTTTCTCTCCCATTTATTTTATAGAAAATTTTCCAATGACACATGTCCGCATGCACAAATAATTATTTTTTAATAATTTAATTAAAGGATTATTCTTCCACTACATGGGTCACACTCTCCCCAAGTTTCACATGTTAATTCCCTTTTTATTTTATTTATTTAGGAATTTCCCCTCACATTCCTTAATGTGCTCCTATTTTTTCTCTTAGATGTCCCTTAGTTCCCCAATCCCTCATTTAATTGTGTCCCCTAACTATATTTTAGTTTGAGTTGGATTAGGAGTCTTCTTTTAGTTAGGACTAGAGGTTGATTAACTCAAGATGCTACTCTATGTGGAACACCTATTCTCTCATGTTTTAATTTCTTCTTATTTAAAAATCCCTTTTATTATTTTAATGCACACATGTGCAATTACCCAAATTTATTATTATTTCCTCTTTCACTTGATTTTCTAGTCTAAATCTATTCCTTCCCTTTTAATGTTTTAATTTAGCCAAACATCTTAGACTTAGACATTTGTTAGATTTCTTAGCTTATATTTTAATAATTAATTAAATATTTTGTTCTAACAAGGTCTAAACATTTTTATTATAATTTCTAGGCCATATATATATTTTTATTGACTCTCAGTTTGATGACGCGACGTGCCCTTCAATATGCACTTCATTTCTTCAAGGGTGCCAATTGCCTTTGACTAGTTTGGAAGTTTTGTCTGACACTTGGAGTCAACACTCCACTTGGTCAACCTTGTGAGAGACTAAGGTTTGTTTAAGGAATAAGGATTTTTCCTTATTGCGTGCCCCTTAGAATTCTTTGTGAGTGACTCTCAGTCTTCCCTCACGACATCGCGAACCTCTTAGAACGAGGTAATCGTTAACCATGCGTTCAGGTCATGGTGGGAGTGCTAGTAGGATGTGAGTGGGAGTGATAGTAGGATGTGACAGGGATGTTGTCACACATATCCCTCATCTGTCTAGTTTATGTGTATGAGCCTTTTACTCCTTATGTGAGTCGGATTAGCAAGCATCGTCGAGCCTGCATCCACTAACAAGAACACTGTCAATAATCCATATACATAATATCCATACTGAAATCATCATATATACATATAAATCAATACTCAAAACTCAAACCAAATACAAGTCCACTCCCTGACTCAATCTGGATACCAAGGGAGTCTGTTGATGCCATTGGCATCCTCAACCTATCATGTATCCTTCACACTTAGGAAAACTCATCAATAATACCTCTCAATATACATGCATCTAAAAATTTAACATATAATCACAATGACATCATAATGTGACTCATAATCAAAGCATAATCATAATGTATCATAACCGCATCACTTGCTCGCAAGGGTCCTCAAAGAATAAGTTAGTATAAAATGTGCTCAATGGAACTAGATGTTACAGTGATTAGATCTGGATCATAGGCTCATCCATATCGATGGTGAAGAAACAACTCTGAGTTTAGAGTCTGAGGCGACGGTGAAAGTCTTCATAATAGTGTATTCATAATCAAGTTGGAAGAATCTGACGAGGGAAGACTGATCAATAGTATAGATTGATTGAGAAGGATCAATGGAAATGATCATTCGGAGAAGAAGAGTGATCAATGATGTAGATTGATTGAGACCAGTGGCAGCAATTAGATCTAGAGTTCTAGATCTACAATCTTAATTGTATCTCGGAGAAAGAGATCAACGGTCATCAAGAGTCCACGTGGCATGGTTTAAACAACCACTCAAAGGTCCGAAGAAGGTGAATGTAAACTCCGACCAATGATCTAGATCTATTCAGTGTCGCCAAATCTACGGTTGGGAGAAGGACACATAGCAACATCCATATGACTTCCAGATTCATTGACTGTTGGGGTATTGAGAAAGGAAATACATCGATCAATGGTTCATATCTGTTGGTGTGACTCAGATAAATGGTTGCGATCTGATCATATATGATGTCGACCAACGGATGAGATATATTCGGAGTTGAATAGATCAATGGTCCAGATGGAGACATGTGGCAATGGATCCGCGGAAAGTATAATAGCATTAGAATAAAGGCGGTATAATCGTGACCATTGATTTTGAGATATCAATGGTGGAGGATGATCCATTGGTGATCATAGATCGTGATATGATCAACTGCGGATATTTAAATAAGAAACAATGCCAATGAATGGTGGAGATTATCCGAAGAGGGAGATGATTGATGGTGGGAATTTAAGAAAGGAGTGACAATGATGGAAGGAGTAGATTAATACCAAGATAGGATGGACAATGTAGAACAAAGGAAAGGATCCAGTTCATCAAATTTTAAATTTGGACTGGCCCAATCCAGAGGGAGTATGACCACGATACTCTGATACAAAGGGAAGAAAGGGAAATTTTGTAGGTCAAATCTGACCGTCGGATCAGATATAGATTAATCGGGACTATTTGATTTGAAAGTGATCCATTTCATGGTGAACTGATATTTGAACCGTCTGATTAAGGTTGGATTGATGGTGGAAGTTGAATTTGATATTCCAAATCAATGTTCGAGATTTAAAGGAGGTTTATAAGCCTTGTGTGTGAATATTAAGTGCTTGGGTTAGCTACATGAAGTAACATAGAATCTAAATCTCTTTTAAAGGAGGTTATTAGGCCCAAAATAAAATTTTGAGAACAGTTCCAAATATTGAAGTTGCGCAGAGTAAGTTAATTTAAACTTTGCATATGTGGGTTTAAGGTCAAGAGGTCATCACATGTCGAGAGTGTAAATGAAACCATCAAACCAACCACTGAGCCACCAATAGTAATATAGTAGCATTGAATTGATACACAGAGAACCTAAGTGTAAACTCCCCCATGCAATCCTGATAAGGAGTGATTTTAACATTTAATGTCTTCCACAATCGAATTAGAATGAGGGGAATTTAGTTCATGGATTGGAAAATGATTCCTCGATTTCACTTGAATATTCTCCACAACCATCAACAACCATTGAGTCTTCCTCATTGTCGAATGGATTGGGAAGTACAAAGCTTTCAGCATGTGGGCTTGTGCTAGAGATAGAGGGTGGAGATGTGGGTTCGTGTGGGAATGTGAACCGCCCGTATAGCCCACACCAAGAACCCCATTCGGGGGAATAATATGAGTGATTTTTTACAAGACCACTTGTGATGGTATAAATATAATTAACTGGTCTCAAGGGTAAAGCCTCAATATATTAAAAAAGGAAATAAAGAAAATATAATTTAATAAATTAAACAAAATACGAATGTTATTCTAATAAATGAGAGAGAAAATCTAAAATAAATTTAGCGTCATCTAAACTAATTTGTAGAGATTGAAATTCTAACTACAAAGTTTCATTCAAATAAAGAATTTTTTTGTATATTTTTGTTTTAATTATAAATAACGAAAAATCTTACTATACTAACAAAAAGAAATAAAGTAAATCTAATTGAATTGAATAAACAAAATACAAATTATATTCTAAGAATGAGAGAGAAAATATAAAATAAATTTAGTTAACGCAATTATATTTTTTTACTTTTAATTCTATAGTCATGTTATAGTCAAGTTAAGCTTAACTAAATATAGTCATGTTTGTTGTGTCTGTTTCGTTACTTGGGTGAGCAAAACAAGGGAACTTGCATGCCCAGTTGTGCCTTCTAGACAAGATAGAGGTCAGTGAATGAGTTAAAAAATCCAAACACATGAAATAAACAAGTAAACAAACTAAAAACAACTAAAGAAATAAAACTAGAATGCATAAGAAACTCTGAACCAAAAACAATCAACCAATGACCAAGATTATGCCACCAATGGATAACTATATTAGTTGGAAAAACACCGTAGA
>ML779173.1:608001-623037 GCA_009831015.1 Picea engelmannii | reverse complement strand
GGTTGGATAAAGTTACCTCTCGTAGATTTCTTCTTCCTAACAACCTCTTGGAAATTTACAAAGCGCTAACAGATACTTCATCGGTACCTCCCAGCCAATGTTAGGGGTACTCTTCTTCCCCTTTATCCCCTCGATCCAAAAAGGGGTCATGCACACAACCAACCATAAATCCTCTAGCTCCAAGCTCGCCTCGCAAGGTATATCCACCACTCTCTCTCTCAAGCCAGGTATCCCAACTCTCACAAGTAAAACCAACCAAAAATTTTGCAACATAAATTTACGCATAACTAGTGTGATGATCCATTCCTCATCTAGGCCATTTGTTTTATATCAGTTTCCTTAATGACACATTCACTTGCACGTTTAATTCAATTTTTAAATAATTAATTAAGAATTGTTTTCCCCTTACACTTGTCACCCTCTCCATGAGTTGCACAAGAAAATTCCATAATTTATTTTAATAAAAGTCAATTTCCCTCACCCTTCCTAAAAGCGCTCCTTAAATCACTCCTAGTTGTCTCTTTATTCCTCTGATTTCCAATTAAATGACTGACGCCTTTGTAAAACTGAGTTGAGTTAAAATAGGATTCTTCTCTAATTAGCCTAGTGTTAACTAGACTCTAGATACCTTTCTATGCTTACACATTCTTTAGTTCTTTATTCCTTTCTTATCTTAAATTATAATTTGGTATTTTATGCACACATGTGTATTGTATTAATTCTTTAGATTTATTTCATCTCTCTTAATTTCTTAAGTTGATTTACCCTTCTTCCTATTTTATCTAATTTGTAATTTAGTTTTAGTAATCTCACCAAGATTTAGACTTAGGCTTAAATTCAAATAGGATTAGACTTTCATTTGGGGGATTTAAATCAATAATTCCAGTCCTTAATTAATTAATTAAATATGACAATGTTTAAAGATTTTACAAGATGTAAAAAAATCTGCTCAAGGTTTTCTAGGCCACCTAGTTTCATTGACTCAATTTTATTTACGCGTTGTGCCCTTCAAGACGCACTCTTTGCTCCAAGGGTGTCACTCGCCTTTGACTGGTTTTGGTAGTTTTCCAACCCCTAGAGTCAGCACTCCATTCAGGTGACCTTGTGAGAGACTAAGGGCTTCTAAGGAATAAGGACCCTGCCTTATTGTGCGTCCCTTATAAATATTCATGAGCAATTGTCTCAGTCTTCCCTCATGACATTGTGGATCTCTTGAACTAGGTAATCATTAACCTACAATTCGAGCCATGGCGGGAGTGCTAGTAGGTTGTGTCAGTGATGTTTCCACACCTCTCCCTCAATATCTAGTTTTTGTGAATGGCCCCTTTACTCCTTATGTGAGTCATATTAGCAAGCAATCGTCAGTCTGCATCCATCAACAAAACACTCTGAATGATCCATAAAAAACATCATAATATAGTCGATCATATGTCACATATGCATAAATGAAATACTCAAACCAATACCACCCACTCCCTGACTCAATTCGGATTCCAAGGAGGTCCAATGATTCCATCGACATCCTCAATCTGTCAAGTGTCATGCACACTCAGGGGAAACTTGTCAATAGCATCTGTCAATACATAGATATCAAACAACATAAATCATAATCCATAAACATCATCATAATAATCCATAAGCGAAATAGATAACCATATACTATAACCCGATCACTTGCATGCAAGTGTCCTCAAAGAATAATTCAATAATATGTTCTCGCAAGAGAGGGATATTACATACACCCCCTCTTGTTTTAAATTTTTTCCCAAAGTTGTATAGTGTATAATAATGCAGTAAATAAAGTATCTGACAAGATCTATATTTCTACTCTATGAAATAAGTAAGGAACTATTGACACATATCATAGGCGTAGTCCCAAGTAGCTGAGTGTGGACTATAATTGTCCCATTGGACCTTGACCTAATTGACTATTCGACGTCGTAGTTGTCGAATGTGATAGTCCAAAATGTGTATTTTCTCCACCATGAGTGCAACCTCGTACGACACCACAAGGAACTCATGTCAATATCATGTGTAGGATTACCAACATAATGTTGCAAAACAGATACAAGAAAAACATCATCATACGCCTCAAAGAATGAGGCAAGGATAGTCGATAGGCCACGAATCCTTTCCTTTCCACACTTTTGAAAGACCCGACAAACCTAGAAGAGAGTTTAGCACCCCTTTTGAACTTAATCAAACTCTTGTGTGGTTTCACCTGCAAGAAAACTCAGCCGCCAACTTCATAGTTGCGGTCAACACGATGCGCATCAGCATAACTTTTTTTTTTATCTTATGCTTCTTCAATCCTTTGTGTTATCATTTTCATTTGTTATTCCATTTCTTAGATCATTTCTGGTCCTGCTAGAACCCCATTCCTCAAGTCGATCCCATCTCAATGGCGTCTGACACGGTCGCTCAAAAAGAAACTCAAATGGTTCCATCTTAATGGTACTTTGATAGTTGGTGTCGTATGCAAACTCTACCATGGGAAACAACTTCTCCCAAAGATTTTGTTGGTCCATTACGTACATACGCAACATATCTTCCAAAATTTGGTTCATTCTTTCTATCTTCCTGTCTCTCTCAGGGTGATATGTTGTACTAAATTTCATTTGTGTCCCCGAGGCCTCTTGGAAACTGGTCCAAAAACGTCCTATAAACATTGATCCTCTATCGGATATGATCCTTTTATGCATGCCATGTAATCTCACAATATCTTTGATAAAAACTCTAGCTATATCTGGCACCTGATACATCATGCACACAGGAATAAAATGTCTACTCTTCGTCATAGTGTCAACTACCACGAAAATCGAGTCGTGCCTCCTTACCATCAATGACAATCCAACAATAAAGTCCATATAAATGACCTCCCATTTCGATTCCGGGACAGCGTGTGGTTGTAGTAATCATGTCGGATGTCTATGTTTAGCCTTCACTTGTTGACATTCTAGACCCTCGCCACGTAGCTAACTATGTCCGCCTTCATTCCTTTCCAGAAGAATAAGGGCTTAAGGCATTCCCTCATCTTCGTGACTCCTAGATGATCCATGTATATTGCTCTATGAGATTCTCTTAAGATCAAACTTCTCAATTCGTCATTAGGAGGTACGTAAATCCAGTTTTTATAACTCATCAATCTGTCGTTGTCCAATGCATATCCTTCAAAATTTTGTACCAACATGTTGTCTTGTCCGATATTTTCCTTAACCTCTTTATACCAGTCATCGTCTAACTCTATAGTTAGAATGTTTTATCGAAGATTTGTCTGAAGAGGTATCACCGAGAATATGTGTGGTCTCTGTTTAAATGCATCTGCCACCCTATTCATTGTTTCTTTCATGTAATTAATCTCAAAATCGTATTCTCTAGGCAATTTTGACCAATGCCTTTGTCGCGCGTTCAAGTCACTTTGCGTAAAAATGTGCTCCAATCCATAGTGGTCTGTTTTTAGTTCGAATTTTCATCCTATCATATAGTGTCTCCACACTTTCAGGGCATACATAATGGCCAATAACTCCAAATCATGTGTTTCATATTTCTCCTCATGCTTTCTTAATTTCCTTGAGATGTAAGCGATCACTCAACCATATTGCATCAAGACTCCGCCTAAGCCCTCCTTGGATGTGTCGGTGCATACAAAGAATTCATTTTCCATGTCAGGGAATTGTAGTATTCGCGATGTCATCAACATCTCCTTAAGCCTTAGAAATGTTTCCACACATTTCTCGGTCCATACAAACTTATTGTTTTTCATCTGCAATTATGTGATCGGATTTGCTATCTTCAAAAACCTTCAACGAATCGTCAATAAAATCCTCCTAAACCCATAAAGCTACGTACTTCTGGTATGTTCATCAGTGCAGTACATTCCATAATAGCCTCTACCTTCACTGGATCCATAGTTATTCCTTCGTCGGAGATAACATGCCCTAAGTAATGAATCCTCAATTGATAAAAAAATCATTTCGACAATTTCCCGTATAATTTTTTTTCATGTAACATTGTAGTACCAAGTGCAAATGTTCATCATGTTCTTCTATCATCCAAGAATATATAAATATGTTATCAATGAATACTTGAACAAACTTTTCCAAGTATTCACGGAACACCCCATTCATTAAGCTCGTGAATACCCCTAGAGCATTTGTCAGTCCAAACAGTAAAATGGTAAACTCATAATTTCCAAACCTCGTCTTGAATGTGGTCTTAGAAATATCTTCCTGTTTAATTCGTAACTAGTGATAACCTGATCTCGAGTCGATCTTTGAAAACACATTCTTCCCTTCATTTGGTCAAGAAAATCATCTATTCTTGGTTACGGATATTGGTTCTTGATCCTTGCCTTGTTCAATTGACTATAGTCAATATAGAGCCTCCACGACCCATCCTTCTTTCTTATGAAAATAACAGACGCACCCCAAGGTGAAACACTTGGGCTTATGAGTCTTAAGTCCAAAAACTCCTTTAGTTGCATTTTCAACTCCTGTAACTTAGGTGTCAACATCCGATACGGTGTTCTTATTATCAGTTCAGTTCCAGGTTTCAAGGCAATGGTAAACTCAAGCTCTCTTTCAGGCAGGAAACCTGGTAACTCTTCTAGGACCATGTCTGCAAACTCTCGCACTACCAGAAGGTTTTCTAATCCTTCAGCCACGCCCTTGTCATTCAGATCTAAGATTGTGTATAGCTTGCATCCTTTGTGCAAGATCTTCTATAGTTTTAGGGAAGAAATGAACCTCAAGGAAACTCCCTAGTTTCTTCCCACATTCACTCTTCTATGTCCCTCATCGTCATCCAAACTCAGTCATTTCATCTTACAGTTGAGTATCACATCATGCTATTATAACTATTCCATACCAATCATGATTTCATATGATCCTAAGATCGTGACGTACAAGTTGGCCTTCATTACAAAATCTCCCAGGTTAAGGATACAGTCTGTAACATTTCCTCCAACCTTCTGCTTGGAAAACGAAGCCATTTCCATGTAATTAAACTCGTCTTGTTCGACTTCCTTTACCTTAATTCTTTTTAGTGTTGCACTAGAAATAAATCTCTCTGTAGCACCGAGATCTATAAAAATACTAAAAGTTTGGTCGGCAATGGCACCTAATGTCTCGAGCACAATGGACTGGTGCTCGACCTGGTGGTTATTCATCATTGCATGAATCTAGTGGGACTTGCCCAAATCTCCAACTGTATTGTGTCTTGTTGGTATGGCCACTCTGGCCTTCTTAATGGGGTAATCTTGTCAGTAATGTGGCTCTCCACATGTCCAACATCCGGTCTTCGGTCCAACACTCCTGGTCCCCGAAGTAGAAGTTGTTGGCCTACCAACCTGAGATCATGGCATGTTCTATTGATAGGACTAACTATTGTGCTATGCTTCAGATGTCGTATGTCCAGTCAGTCTTGCAGGAGTCCTGCCCTGACTCCCATTGGTCAGCTCTTCCTCAATTATGAGGGCCTTCTGGACTGCATTGTGCAACATCTAAGGCATTAGAATCCTCACTTTTGCATGAATGTTGAAGTTGAGGTCGAACACAAATTTTTTACCCTTATCTTCTTGGTGTTCATATGTGGATCATACCTAAGCAACTCCATGAATCGGGCCTCATACATGGGAAACATATGAACACCTTGTCATAAGGTATTGAAATCATTGAGTTGGCACTCAATGAATTCTTTTGATAAGTTCCTCTTCTGGAACCACTCCTCAAACAGTTCCCATGGCACATCTTCGACGGCCATGTTTAGTTGAGGTAGGAGCGTCTTCCACCATAGAAGAGTGCTCCCCTTCAACTGAAATTCCACCTTGTGGACCTTTATGTTGGAGGTGTAATCACGAAGTGCAAAGCACATTGCCATGTTCTCCAACCATGCCTCAGTGGCTAAGCCGTCTGTGGCACCCATGAACTCGTGAAACTTGACCTTCTCGAGTTCTCTGTGAAAGATACCACTGCCAGCTGGAGTGCATTGTGGACTCTCAGGGAGTACAGATGCTCTGGCCTCATCTCTATCTAGTCAGTTAATCAAGGCCACTGACATCCTCTGAAAGGACTTCATCAACCAACCACATCCCCCACAACAATATTCTCCTGTCCAATGACTTGTTATTCTCCTTGGGGGTTAGACCCCCCCTGGCATGGATGCTACTGGAGGTGTTGTGCCCCTTCCCCTAGAACCACGTCGTCTACCTCCACGACGTCCTCTAACCAAGATTACCGTAGGGACAATTTCAAATTTTAAATTATCGATAAATTATTAATCAATGTATAATACAAAGGAAGGCGTCATGATCCATAGTCACAGGGTTGAACCCTCTTTGATACCATATGTAACGTCCCCTCCATTATGAATAGGAAAGCGAAACACAATAGGTAAAAAAAAACAAAAAATTTCATTAGGGTATTAACTCATTACAACATAATAACAACATACATCATCGTAACTAGAACGACACATAAGTTGTGCATTAACACAATTAAAAATGGAACATACTCAACACATAACAGTGACTCTATCAACGCATAAACATAAATGATAACGAAACTTGATCAGCACAAAAATCACACATGATAGTGACACAACTCAACCCAACAAGATCAACTGAAGAAAATATAATTAATGATCAACCATATTGCTGAATAATAAATAAATTCTTTATGAACCTATCATGCATGGTTAGGACCTCCAGAACACATAAGCAATGCTCAAGCCCAAGATTCATCCGATTCATTTTGACCATTTAAGGTATCAGGTTTGGTGATTGTTCTGAGGAACAAGGAGGTGTCTACATCCCACTAATGCAATCAAGTCGAAAACTGACTAGCTCAATCAATCAACATCATTACTTTTCATGGCACAAGAGAATTTAATTACTAAATCAATCATATAAAAACATAAGTTAAGGTGCAAGTGTGATCAACCTTATTTTATTTTCATGGCGCAAAGAAAACATCTATTTTATTTCAAGGCACGCGATTAATCAATTACTGAATTCAACAATAAATCAACATTATTTTCAAGGTGTGCGTGTGATCTAATTACCGAATTAAACATAAATCAACATCATTCAATGCATGCAATTAATCTAATCACTTAGGAAAGCATACATCAAAATTGTAATCATACATCAAAATCATACATCAAGGCGCGCGAATAATATAAAATCGTAAACATTTATGCATCATCATGAGTCCATAACGCAAAGCAATCTAATTACTTAATCATCAGCATAATCCATGGTGCAGGGGAAATCAATCGCTCAATCATTTATTCATTAACAATTTTTAGTGGCGCAAGAGTAGATTGATTACTAAATAATCCTAAAACAACCTTTGTATAAATAAGAAAGAGTAAACTAATTTCTAAACAATCATAGGTCAATATCATTAAAGGCATAAGATTAATCATTACGTTTATTCATTGTGCAAGAAATCCAATCATATTAAGTTCAAGGCACGGGATAAATCAATAGTTTTGTTCCATGGCACAAAGGAAATCTTATCACATAATCATCTATACATCAACATTATCTCATAACGCAAGAAATGATAATCACTTAATCATGTATTCCTTAACATTATTCCAAGGTGCAAGGGAATCTGTTTCAAATTGGTTTGCAGTAATTATAAGAATAAGATTCGGTCAATAATAAAGGAATCCCATAATTAGGTCAAGTTTAAACATAATTATTAACGGTCTAAAAATAGAGTAGCGCAACTTACACCTTCATTTAGTCTGGTGTGTCAGTTGTAGGTTACTCAACCCGATAAGAATACTTATGTATTGGTGAAATTTGTAAACCAACCTTTACCCTATATCTGCTTTTCATTTAAGATTATAAAAATTGTGATTCATTAATGATTAACAGGTGTAGCACATTATTATAATTACGATGGTAAGGGTAGAATTAATTCCATCTTAAG
The DNA here is from genome assembly GCA_009831015.1 of Picea engelmannii. Taxonomy (NCBI): domain Eukaryota; kingdom Viridiplantae; phylum Streptophyta; class Pinopsida; order Pinales; family Pinaceae; genus Picea; species Picea engelmannii. The sequence continues at coordinate 615,097 of ML779173.1, read as the reverse complement.
GGTTCAATGTGTTCTTAAGAAAATCAAGGACCTGCTTAAGAATTATTTCCCCCATACACTTGTCACCCTCTCCATGAGTTTCACAAGAAAAATCCATAATTTATTTTAATAAAATTCAATTTCCCTCACCCTTCCTAAAAGTGCTCCTTAAATCACTCATAGTTGTCTCTTTATTCCCCTTATTTCCAATTAAATGATTGACGCCTTTCTAAAACTGAGTTGAGTTAAAATACTTGACTCTTCTCTAGTTAGACTAGTGTTAACTAGACTCTAGATACCTTTATATGCTTACACATTCTTTTATGCTTTATTCCTTTCTTATCTTAAATTCTAATTTTGTATTTTTTGCACACATGTGTTTTGTATTAATTCTTTAGATTTATTTCATCTTTCTTAATTTATTAAGTTGATTTGCCCTTATTCCTATTTTATCTAATTTGTAATTTAGTTTTAGTAATATCACCAAGATTTATACTTAGGCTTAAATTCAAATGGGCTTAGACTTTCATTTTGGGTGTTTAAAATGAATCATTCAAGTCCTTAATTAATTAATTAAATATGGTAATGTTTAAATATTTTACAAGATGTAAAAAAATTCGCTCAAGGTTTTCTAGGCCACCTAGGTTCATTGACTCAAATTTTATTTACGTGAGGTTCCCTTCAAGATGCACTTTGTGATCCAAGGGTGTCACTCGCCTTTGACTGGTTTTGGTAGTTTTCCAACCCCTAGAGTCAGCACCCCATTCAGATGACCTTGTGAGAGACTAAGGGCTTCTAAGGAATAAGGACCCTGCCTTATTGTGTGCCCCTTAGAAATATCCGTGAGAAACTGTTTCGGTCTGCCCTCATGGCATCGTGAATCTCTCAAACTAGGTAATCGTTAACCTACAATTCAAGCCATGGTGGGAGTTATAGTATGTTGTGTCATGGATGTTACCACACCTCTCCCTCAATATATGGTTTATGTGTATTGCCCCTTTACTCCTTATGTGAGTCAGATTAGCAAGCAATCGCCAACCTACATCCATCAACGAAACATTGTCAATGATCCATAAAAAACATCATAATATATTCGATCATATGTCGCATATGCATAAATGAAATACTGAAACCAATACAACCCACTCCCTGACTCAATCTGAAGTCCAAGGAGGTCTAGTGATGCCATCGACATCCTCAATCTTTTAAGTGTCCTGCACACTCAGGGGAAACTCATCAATAGAATCTATCAATACATAGATATCAAACAACATAAATCATAATCCATAAACATCATCATAATAATCCATTAGAGAAACAGATAACCATATATTATAACTGGATCACTTGCACGCAAGTGTCCTCAAAGAATAAGTCAATAACATGTTCTCGCAAGAGCGGGAGGTTAAAAAATCAAGCATGCAGAATAACATACATATACATAAAAACATCCTTGTATAATTCACATCATTAAAAACATAACAACATAGCATTTAAAATCATCACAAAGAACAAAGTGTTGATATCTTACGAGTATTTATCTTTTAAAAGTCCATTGACTAGTTGCAAACCTCGAGTGTTCCTCCCAGTTGTAAACCCCGTTTCTCCGGATCTCTTGACAATAGGTCATCCCTGAGATGGGGCTATGAATCCACCAAGGAGAAGACTTATCTAAACCCATCTATGGTCTCCCAAACAATGAAGGTGTTCTCTAGTCAAGGTACAAAACTCTAGCAGCAATTCCAACCTACATTCACTCAATCCCTAACATCCTACACAACCCAAGGAAGTGTATCCCCTTGTCTACACCATGGTCCCTCAAGCTATTTCAATTCCCTTCTATGGCTCCAAAATAGTTCTTCCAAGAATTATCATAGAACTATGGCTCCGAGAAATCCAGTGGCACTCGGGATTCTCTAGGTGCCCTCTAGGCTTCACACCTTTGGAAACCACCCAAACAATTTTCATTCCAGGGATCATTCCTTCTTCAAGGAAACCCAATCATAATTGAGAATTCAATTATCAATTATAAAACACCTATAATTCCAGCTATTCATAGGAACATAGGGATATAGATCTTTCCTAGCTCACCCTCCACATACCCAGCAATACTGGTAGGTAACAATGATAATTACAATTGTTAGAATGGATCAATTTCCATTAGGAACCAGGATTAAGTATGCATTTCCTTCACTTGATATGTATCACCCATGCCTCCCCTTTCCCCCTTTGTAAACTTAGGATAAAAACAAAATTTAGTAAACCAAAACATAGTATTAACAAAAATTGGTCCAACAAAATGCATTGTTGAAACAATGTACATTAAAACCATGGTCAATCAGGTTGCCAAAAATATCACCTCAAAACTACAAATTCACCAAAACCATATCAATGCAAATTCTAAGTATAAAAAAAAATCACTTGCGTTGGATGATTAGAACCTATACTTGAACACACTAAGACCATAGTGTATCCATTCATCAATGTAAAATTATTTCAAAAATAGTTACCCATCTCAGTGACCAATCATCAAGATACACATAAAACCATGACCCTAGTACTAGGTATCTGTAAGATTATCTAAATGTAGGGAAACTACAACCAAGCAAACTCTTTTCAAATACAAACCTTGTCCAACACACAAGCATTATAAAATTTAGTGGAAAAAATAGTTGTGCTCCCTCCATTTAGGGTTTATCCACAACTCCTCCAAGACATTACATTTAACTTTGACATCAATGACATCATTACTCACTCCTTATGAAATCTCCCATAAATAACTAGAGTGCATACAAAAAAAAACAAGGGAGAAGAGATGCATTTGCAACTCTTAATGAAAAATATTAATCATTACATAGCCAACCATAAGCCTTCCATAGCCATTCCAGAACTCTCCAGGTGCACACTGAAACTATTTATAACAAATTCACTGCCATCACATATGCCACTCCTCAACTTTCCATGATTAGTCTACAACTCTTCAAGGTGAACTTCATACATGCATATGGATTTAAAAAAATAAAAATAAACATCAAAGGCATAAGGGAGAACTTTTGCAACTCTATATTCTCATTCAAACTACTTCACAACTGTCTAGCACAAGAAAAACCTTCCACAACTACCAATAAACAAGTTGTAATGCTTAATTGTAAGGGAAACTTACTCCAAAAATATTTAATGGGAAAAATATTCACAAACAGAAATGCAACCTATCCACAGCATAAATTACTTTGGTGGGGCACTACATCATATATCTTGTCTTGAGCATCCCTATGTAACTCTTCGAGGCAACTTCAAACTAGGTTGTAACTATCAAGATGCAATACAAATGTAATAATGAGGCCATAATGTGAAGGTTGTGGATATATCACCATATAAATTTCCCTCACATAGCATAGAAAATAAACTCTTGTTGAAAGTATACACCCATTAGTCATTTGGTTATCACTCTATTGCAAACAAAGTTACAAGAACCTTCTAGATTATGCAACAATCTTTAGGGAATAACCATCAACAAAGTGGACCAAAGTGGACTGATCTATAAATGCAAATAGAATTATGTAACATGGAGGAGAATCTCTTGGCTAATTCACAATCTGGTATAAGGTGCCATTGACTCCAACAATGGGTTAGTAATATGACAAATTTTTAGCCACGTCTAATTAATTTCCATACCATTGCATAATATAGAGAACCAACAAAATTTCCAACATCCTCATAATGTTTTACACCACATCATTGATGTCATCCCATAAGAGTAAAACAAATCACCACATAATTGTGGGTACCCATAAAGAAATAATAGTGTTGCCTCACAACTTTTCTCACAAAATGATTTTGTGAGCAATTTAATGTAGCTTTCGTTTTGATAGTTGAACCGAAAAAAAAGGTAAAAGTCATTGTATAGATCTTAAATGCACGCCTACCTATTAATTGTATAATGCACTGGGTATATCTCATATAATCAAACAATATTCTTGAATTTACAAGAAAAACATACTTTGAGTATATTCCTCAAATTTTCAAGATCATGATAAGCATTGACGATGATAAAATGAAAACAGTGATTGAGGAGTTCACATAGTATAGATTGCACCCAACCACTTGAAATGAGCATATACATAAATATTAGGAGACCGTTATGTGTAACAGCTGATAAACTGAAAATATGTACAACTATCAAACCTAACCTTCAATCCCCTACCTGCACATGTGGGTTGTTAACCAAACATGTGTTTGGTAAAAATACATATCAATAAATCTGGACCAAAACACTTTCAAAAACCACATCATTAATTTTTTACTTATAAACATAAATTTATCACAATCCAAACCTACTAATCAGTGATCAAAACTCATATCCAACTAGTTCCAAGTAAAAAAAATACAAGAATCCAATCAATTTCCTAAAATTTAAAAGACGAAACTTAATATTATTACTTGTAAATGTATTATAATATTAAATAATCATTATTATAGTAGCAATAAAATTCCCACTGTGGAGTAAGCTTGTATTCTCATAGAACTTCCCTTCGTAAAGATTGATAGTTGGATTGGTCGTCATTTTCCATGTTGATAATCATGGTGCCATCATATTTGGGTTCGGTAATTCCTCTTGAATGCGGTTTAAATATATCATTGAAGTAAGCATGAATAAGGTTATGGATTTGAAAAAAAATTGAGAGATGGCCTTAATGTAACTAGGGTTTTTTAATACACTCTCTAAAACGATGTCATGAGTTCGAATAGTCGCACGAGAAGTTCATAAAAGAAAGAGAGTGGTGCTTTCCAGTACCCTACGGTTTGGAAGATTATTTTGAAGTTCATAAAAGAAAGAGAGTGGTGTTTTATGGTACCTTACAGTTTGTTGCCTCCTCTACTATATATATGGTTGTTAATGTGACTCCCTAACGGGATGTCACGAGTTCGAATAGCCACATTGGATCACATCACAAAAGAGGTACTTTATAGTACCATGTGGTTTGTGAACAGTTTAAAACTCAAAAATAATTTTAAAAATATATGTAGATTATCACACAAACCAGTTTTGAGGTTGTATGCCAATTTCATTTATTGTTATGTTCTATTGGTTATGTAAGAAATGAATTATATCATCATACCTTGTTGATATGGGCTACTATCTTTGAATGGGATGGATAATTTATGGTTCATATGATCTTTCATTAATTTATCCTATGAATAAAATTAGTATTCAAGCTCTTATAAACTGGTATCCAAATTTCTCATTTGTAACACCCCGCTCCATTGAGCACACTTTTATTGACATATTATTTGAGGACACTTGCATGCAAGTGATCCGGTTATGGTATATTATGATTCATTTCTATTATGGGATATATATGATGATGATGATGTATTGTGACTTATAGCTATTTTGATACATATGTATTGGCAGATGCTATTGACAAATTCTCATAAGTGTGCAGGACCCATGACAGGTTATGGATGTTGATGGCATCAATGGACTTCCTTTGACTATGGATTGAGTCAGGAGGTGGATTGTATTTTGATTGATTATTTAATTTCTTCTCATTCGCATATGATTAATTACAATATGAATTATATATATATGGATTATTGACACAGTTTTTGTCAGTGGATACTGGCTTGACGATGCTTGCTAATCCAAATAACATAAGGAGTAGAGGGGCCATGCACAGAAACTAGACGTTGAGGGAGAGGTGTGGAAGTGTCCCTGTTACATCCTACTAGCACTCCCACTGTGTCTGAATGGTAGGTTAACAATTAGCTAGTTCTATAGGTCCACGATGTCATGAGGGTGGACAAAGACAGTCGCTCACGAATATTTCTAAGGGGTGCACAATAAGGTGAGGTCCTTATTCCTTAGAATCCCTTAGTCTCTCATAAGGCTGACCGAGTGGAGTGTTGACTCCAAGGATCAAAAAACCTTCCAAAACCAATCAAAGGAGAGTGGCACCCTTGGAGCACGGAGGTGCGTCTTGAAGGCCATGTCCTGTAATTAAAAACTTGAGTCAATAAATCTAAGTGGCCTAGAAAAAATTGAAATGATTAGACTTATTGGATTAGAATAATTAATTAATAGTGAATTTATTAATTATAAATCCAATAAAATTCTAATCCTAATACTAAGACTAAGCCTAAGTCTAAAATTTTAATTAGGGGATTGTTATCGCTCAGTTTGTAGTCCAGGTCAAGTAGCTGGAAGGTAGGGACCAAACTGGCATAACAGGAGCTTCCCCACCCATTGTCACCTCGATGGGGAGCTCTTTCTATTTAGGGTGGCTAAACCCAAGGGAGACGTCCCAAGGTAATCTGGGGTGTTGAAAGGAAAAGGGTCAAGGGATTAAGGCTCAAGAGGTTAAATTAGGTTTTCCCTTCACAGATTACCGCCAAGAGGATAGTCAAAGAGAAGATAAACCACAAGATAGGCACCTATTTGCGAGACAAAGCAACAATAAAACTAAAATGTGCAACAGTGGTCAGTACTTCATAAATTAATGACTATCTTTATTATATATGAGCACATATAGCAGTAATTATTGATGAAGTCAATGATTGCAAAAAATAACTATGGATTATAATATTACTTCTCAATAACACTGGAAATGATATAGCATTCAATGTATAAAATCAATCCTTGAATTGTCATAACGCATTTAATATTATTAATATGCTCACATGCAAAGGTTGTTGCGTCACTATACTAGAGGTGACGTCAGCATAGTTCTAGGGTTAGTTTGATAGGCAAAGAGGTGGACGTTTTGCAAATTAGCCAATGACAATAATCTACACATCAATATCTATCATTTGATGACCTAGCCGCAACTTTTTATACTATCCAAAGGTTCAAAATAGGCATGACGTCATCATCAAATTAGGGTTAGTAAGACGCTAGGGTTAGTTAGGGTTTCAAATTTAAGAGATTTGAAAAGGTTGTTTTAACACAATAGACTCAATGTTGGATAATTAGACTAGTGCCTTAGGGTATTATGGAGTCAAGGAGCAAGGCTAAAGTCTTGGGAGAATCTAAATTCAAGGACAAGAGGGTTAGGCTTTCTAGTGTTGCAATGGCAAGGCCACAAATTCAAAACCCTAAGGGGAGGAGGCTCATTCC
>ML779173.1:593512-606385 GCA_009831015.1 Picea engelmannii | reverse complement strand
GATGGGCCCTCCAGGGCCATGCTCAGGTCAATCCTGCTCTTGGTACTTCATGTCTCGAATATGTGGGCCTAGAGACATGATCTCCTAGTTATCCCTAGATATCGGGGATAACAGGGACTAAATAAAAAGATTAAATAAATTAAAAGAATTGAGATAAACCAAATTCTAGAAAGAAAAAAAAAAGTGAGAAAAATATAAATATTAGATAAAATGCACATGTGTGCATGAAAATATTAAAAGGGATTTTTAAAATAGAAAGAAATAAAATATGAGAGAATCGGTGTACACATAGAATGGTATCTAGAGTCAAGTTACCACTAGTCTAACTAGAAGAAGACATATAATCCAACTCTAACTAAGATCTAGTTAGGAGACACTCATTAAATGAGAATTTGGGGATCAAAGGGACAACTAAGAGTGAAAATGCAACATCCCTCTCTAATGAGCACACTTTTATTGACATATTCTTTGAGGAAAATTCCATGCAAGTGATCTAATTATGATATATTATGATTTAGTTACAATTATGGGTTACATATGATGATGATATTATGTTATGACTTATTGTTATATTTATGTATATATATTGGCAGATGTTATTGACGATTTTTCCTGAGTGTGTAGGGCACATGACATGTTATGGATGTTGATGGCATCGATGGACTCTGGATTGAGTCAGGGAGTGGATTGTATTTGTTTGAGTATTTCATTTTATGCACATATGACAGATGATTGTTTTCGGTATGATTATGTATATAGATTATTGACACTTCTTTTGCCAGTGGATGCAAGCTTGAAAATTCTTGCTAATCTGACTCACAGAAGGAGTAGAGGGGCCATGCACAGAAACTAGACATTGAGGGAGAGGCGTGGTAGCATCCTTGTCACAGCCTACTAGCACTCTCATCATGGTATGAACTATAGGTTAATGATTACCTAGTTCAAGAGGTCCACAATGTCATGAGGGCGGACTGAGACAGACGCTTACAAATATTTATAAGGAGCGTGCAATAAGGCGGAGTCCTTATTCTTTAGAAGCCCTTAGTCTCTCACAAGGTCGACCGAGTGGAGTATTGACTCCAGGGGTCAGACAAACTTCCAAAAATATTCAAAGGTGAGTGGCACCCTTGGAGCACAAAGGTGTGTCTTGAAGGGAACGTCGTGTAATTAAAAAATTGAGTCAATAAATCTAGGTGGCCTAGAAAACATTGAACTGATTAGACCTTGTTGGATTAAAATAATTAATTAAACAGTGAATTTGTTTTATAAATCACAATAAAAGTCTAATCTTAATTCTAAAACTAAGCCTAAGTCTAAGTTTAGTTAGGGGACAAAATTAAAATATTAAATAAATTAAAAGAATAGAGATAAATCAATTTAAGGAAAAAGTTTGAAAAAACTAAAGATTGGATAGAATGCACATGTGTGCATGAAAATATAAAAAGGGATTTTTAAAATAGAAAGAAATAAAATATGAGAGAATAGGTGTACACGCATAATGGTATCTAGATTCTAGCTACCACTAGTCCAACTAGAAGAAAACTCATATTCCAACTCTAACTAAGATCTAGTTAGGAGACACTCATTAAATGAGAATCTAAGGAATAAAGGGACAACTAAGAACGAAAATAGGAACACATTGGGGAATGTGAGGGAAATTGACATTTTAAATAAAATAAAATTGGTAATTACTTGTGCAACTTGGGGAGAGTATGACAAGTGTGTGGGTGAATAATCCTAAATTATTTAATTAAAAGGTTAATTAATTTTTCATGTGGACATGTGTCAGTGATGAAAATTCTATAAAAAAAAATGGTGTAGAAAGGAAAGGGATGACACTTATTCTTGGTAAAGTTATGCTGCCAAAATGGTTTTAGCTATGTTTTACTTGTGAGAGTTGGGATACCAAGCTTGTAGAAAGAGTGGAAGCTCTACCTTGTAAGGCAAGCCTTGGAGCTATTGTTTGTTGGTTTCTTGTGTGTGGCCCCTTTGTGGCTTGGGGGGCTAAGGAGAAAGAAGAGTACCCCTAGTATTTGATGGGAGGTACCGGTGAAGTCTCTATGATTATCAAGCGGGAACAAAGCAGGAGTGCAAAGAATTGGCGGATTTCCTCAACTATCCATATTCAACGGTTCTGGTATTTTATTTTTTTTAATTTTAATTGTAATGAAAGTAAATTGTAATTAGAAATTAGATCGGTAGCTTCCTTTTTATTTTAAAAACTCATAATTCAGAAATGTGTTGTTTGTTGCCCAACTAAAATACAACTCCTGAATTTAGAATTTATATGGATGCCTTCCATACATTTGTATTGTTGAAGAAAAGAATCATATTTTAGTTAAAATTGTGAGTATGAAATGTGTTTTTCATCACCACAAATTTTATTTTGCTTGTGAAAATAAAATATGTAGTTTGCTGCCAAATTAAATGGTAGGAACGAATTTTTAGTACCTCTTGTGAATGTTGCCAATTTATTTGCAACCCGTGAATGTTGAAGTTCCTCCTTCACTGCCAATTGAAATTACAAACCTGATTCTTATGTTCTCTTGGCTTGTTGTAAAAGTATTTGTAAGTCTGGGAATTAGTGTCATGTAGAGTCCTTGCAAAGCGATTTCCATAATTTAAAGATTGAATTTTAAAAGATCTATGAATCTTAATATTATATTTCTAGAATGAAATTGGGGCTGATGTAAATTAAAATGATAAAACCTAAAGTGCTTTATGTATGATAGTTACCTAATTTATTTGGCATACTCGATCAGTGTTGATAGATTCATTGTAATATTTCTACATATTGTGAAAGGGTATTTTGTGATGATAGTTGTTTCAGTTTCTATCCATAGAACCAAATATTTTATTCACTTCCTATTTAGATTGCAGCTCCTAAAATTGATAATTATTGAATTGTTGCCAATAGATTGAAGCTCCTGTCATAGAATGTATTTGATTCGCTACATAATTAATTGAAGCTCGAGTTGTTGTCAAGTCAATTTTATAAAATTTAAAACTTGTAGCGATGTGATAAGATGATGTGTAATTCGAATTGATCTTCGGATTTATCTCGTATAAATCAATTGTAAATTTAAGTTTAGAACTCGTTGTTCTTGTTGAATGATTTTTTCCCTTAGTATTTTGTTCGTCTCTGTTTAGATTTTTGCAAATCTGGAAGTGAATCAGTTTAATCGATGCAATCAATTTACGATTTGGGAGACCAGACTTCGTAGTCACTAAAATCTGACCATGATCCAGAATTTAATCTTGCATGTCTTGGAATGTTATTGGATCCAAAAATATGGAATCTCTTGATCGTTGTATTCTAATTGCTAACAAAGTCAGAGATAGATATCGAATAGAGATTTATTATGGTTGCAGTAATTATAGTTGTAGATGGGAATATTTAGTGGTGACGTTGTGGGTTAAATTACAACTATGGTTGGGTTTCACTTAACTTTGTTAATCTGTCAAACATAGGTGTGATCTAGAACTTGGTATAGTCATTTTTGAAGCTTTATACCAAACTCTGAGGTTAAACTCGGAGTTAAGAACGTGGTATTGATAAAAATCATTAATGGAATGTTAGGATCTATAATTAAATTTTGAAATATTTTAAAGTATGTGTACCTAATTTCCTGTTCATTTTCATTTAAGGATGACCAGGATTTAGAGAATTAATGTAGCTACCAAATTATTTTACTAATTGAAATTTGGGAACTCTTTTAGTGCTACCACATTTGACTCCTTATTTTTGATTTGTTTCGCTGCCTTAATTTGATAATCTAGGATCGCAAAATTTAGTATTCATATCTTTCCATTATTGTAGAGTGAAGTGGTACCTCCAATAATTTTGGGTAAGCTACCCTTAATACTAGTTAATTTATGTAATGGTTGGGATAGACTATCCTTAAGTTAGTTGAACTTTTAAAATGATTATTTTAAGAATGTTATGTTTCTTCTTAAGAGTTTAAAAATTTAAACTTAAGGATCCTTAGAGTGAGATTTAATGGGGAGTAAATTGTATTGAAGGCTTAGGATTTTTGGTGCCTATGATTTGGACGACTTCAACAAATGTTACATGTTAACGAGGAAATTGAAATGGGAGTGGTTCATTGCCAAATCAAATTGTAGCTCTTGTATTTGAAAAATATTGATTCGCTGCCAAATCTAATTGTAGCTTCTATTATTAGAACATTATTTGATTTTCTACCAAATTTATTTGTAGATCCTGTAATTGAAAATATTCATTTGCTGCCAAATCTATTTCCAGCTCCTATCATTGGAAAATTATTGATTTGCTGCCAAATCTATTTGCATCTCCTGTCATTTAGAAATTATTTGATTCACTGCCAAATCATATTGCATCTCTTGTAATTGAAAAATATTGAATCTCTACCAAATCTATTTGCAACTCCTATAATGAGAAAGTTATGTATTCACTGCCAAATCAAATCGCAGCCACTGTGTTTAAAATTATTAATCATTGTATAATTGGGTCGCTGCAAATTGTGTTGTTTTTTATTTTTAAGAATGATCCATTGTAAAATTTTATAATATGTGTTGAAACCATTACAATTCATGTGTGTTAGTTGAAATTTGATTAACCCCCTTGTTCATCGTAAGATTTATGGATGTTGAAACTTTTTGGAACACTGAATTTTATTGTCATTTCGGAATCACGACTCAACCTGTACTAATTAAGACTTGTTGATTGACTCTCAGTAGTAGGGTCTTGAATTAAATGAAATTGTGATTTTAACTTGAACAAAATTGATTATTTCTAATAGAATTTGAAAAATGTAGTACGTTCTGTCTAAAAAACTTATTAGTGTATTTAAGTGCAAATTTTTGTTATGCTTCTTGATAAGTGTTATAAAATTTTCTTGCTTAGTACACGACAAATTGTTTTAATGGTTGTTAAATCGTAGTAGATTATACTTTGTATTTAAATAATTTATGAAGGTTATAGTCAGGGATGATTTTAAGGATAAAAAATTATATTAAAATGTAGAAACATGGGCTAATATTACTAGTCCTTAATATGCAAAATGTAAAATGTTTGGCGATAATTTTGTAAAAATATTGAAATTTCTAAGGATTTAATATAGTTTCTATAAAATTTTGGTGATTTTTGAGGTAAAATAATTCTATTCTATGGAATTCGGGCGAATTTGTTTTAGAAAAAATGGAAATTGGCGAATAGTTTTTTGGGAAAAAAACATGGAAAATTAGCCCAATTGTGAAATTTAGCCCCTAAAATCATATATGGGTATAGTTGTTGATTTAGTGATGAATTTTTGGAGTATGATTGTGGTTAAGGGAACTAGATATCTCCATGTTCCTTGGAACAGTCGCCGGTCTTGAGACTTTAAGTGGTCAAAATCAATCGGATGAATCCTGGACTTGAGCATTGATTGTGTGTCTTGGAGGTCCTAACCTTGCAGGATAGGTTGGGCAAGTAGATATCATATGTTATCTTTATGTGATATGGTTGATCTTGAATAATAATGATGTTGTATTCAGATTTTTGTTGTGTGGTGTTGTAATGAGATTGAATGTGTAAATATTGATGTTGTTTTAAAAAAAATTAACTCTATTGTACTCACTTATTTGATGTCGTAACAAAGGGGTCATTACAGAAAATAGGAACACATTGGGGAATGTGAGGGAAAATGGATTTTTAAATAAAATAAAAATGGTTTTACTTGTGCAACTTGGAGAGAGTGTAACAAGTGTGTGGTTGAATATTATTAATTAAATTAATTAAAAAGATAATTAATTGTGCATGAGGACATGTGTCATTTTGGATATTTCTATAAAACAAATGGTGAAGAAGGAAATTGGATCTCACTTATTCTTGGTAAGGTTATGTTGCCAAAATGGTTTTGATTGTGTTTTACTTGTGAGAGTTGGGATATCAAGCTTGTATAAAGAGTGGAAGCTCTACCTTGTGAGGCAAGCCTTGGAGCTATTGTTTATTGGCTTCTTGTGTGTGGATCCTTTGCGGTTCAGGGGAAGAAGGGTACCCCTAGCATTGGTTGGGAGGTACCGGTGAAGTCCTTGTGATTAGCAAGAGGGAACAAGGAAGGAGTGCAAGGTCTTGGCGGATTTCCTCAATTATCCATCTTCAACGGTTCCAGTGTCTTTATTTCTAAAAATTGTAATTGTAATGAGAGTAAGTTGTAATTAGAATTAGATGGTTCGCTGCCATTTTATTTTACAACCATAAATTTTAGAACTTAGATTATTCATTGTCATTTTATTTTACATCCAAAATTTTAAAACTTAGATTGTTCACTGCCATTTTATTTTACAACCATAATTTCTGAAATTAGATGTTCGCTGCAATTTTTATATACAACCTAGAATTTTCATAAATTAATAAGTTGATGTCATTTTATTTTACAAACAGAAATTCATAATTTAAATTGTCGCTGCCAATTTTAATTACAAAATCAGAATGCAAATTTTCACCGGATCGCTGCCAAATTAAATTACAGCTCCTAAAATTACAAATTCATATGGATTCCTTCAAGACAATTGCATTTATGAGAAAAATAATTTCATTTTTATCGCAATTTCTGAGTATGAATTCCGTTTTTAATCACTGCATATTTAGTTTCTTTATGAAATTAAAATGTGTTGTTCGCTACCAAATTAAATGGCAAAATTGGAATTTAGAGTCTCTTTTGAATGTTGACAATTTAAAATACAACCCATAATTTTTGAATCCATTTTTATTTATCAATTAGTTTACAGACCTTGATGTTTGATATTGATCGTTGTAAATTATAGTCAAAGTGAAATCTTGGAATTTGTTGGGTCATCGTGAACTAGTTGCATACTCTGTGATCATAAATTAATTGAGTGTCGCACTTGATTTTTAAATGTCTAAATTACTTAATCTATTGTGATCGTTGTCATATAAATTTCTAGACCCTAATTTTAAAGAGAATTTGTTGTTGTGTTTCAATTTATTCGGGTTTTTTTTCTTCTTCTTTTTTTTTTTGAATGCAAAATTGGTCTGGGTCTTTACAAAAATTTAGGCAAGCCCAAAATGTTAGATTTTACCCAAATCATTTTTATTTTTTTTTGTAGCAAGAAACTACTTTTATGAAGTCATTTCAAGTGAACACATTAACCCTGAGCTACATTTGTTGGACTATGTCAAGTCACTTGGAGTTCTTTTTCTGAATTTAAGAGTCGCTACTAATCATCCTACAATCTGAAGTCAAGGATTTGTGTGTGATCACTGTAACATTTCACAACGAGTTTTCCTTTGAGTAAAAATGCACTGGTAGTTATCTTTTTCCATACAATTAAGTCTTAATTTCTTGAGTGTACGTTCATGTGGTGCAATATCTCTGTTTATTTTATTTTCCCCAAATAAAAATCTAACCCAAATTTAAAACACTATGATCATTGCCAAACTCGTAACCAACCTAGATTTTTGTATTTGTTGTTCATTTCCTTTTTAAAATCAAATTCCATGATTTCATAAATTATTGAATATCGTCGATTTATACTTAATAGATTGATGAATGTCACATGACCGCTACCAAATCAAATTCTAATCCCAGAATTTAGGAACTGTATGGAATTTTATGTTATGTTCATTTTGGTGAATTAGAGAATGTAGGATCGTTTTCTTTTGTTATAGGTCTGAGTTTGAGTTTCATTGGAATGCTATACAATGTATTGTATTTCCGGAGAAATAAGAGTTGTGTAATCTCTGCATTGGATTTTAATTTCCAAATTGTTATTTGATAAAGTTGTTTTAGTTTTAAAAATTTGAATTGTTTCATGAGCTTGAACTTTGTGGGTCTCGGTCAAGTAAATGGAATTTGGATTTAGTTCATTATATGATCGTTGTAAAAGAAATTTTACATTTAAATTTTTAGGAATTATAATCACTGTTGAATGGTTGTGATATTGAAACCAAGATTTAAATGTCGTTTCCAAATTTATTGTTAGGTCATGAATTGAAAATGGATTGGGGCGCTTCCAAGTCATTTGGTAACTCTAGTATTTAAATGGTCGGGTCACTACCAATTAACCTTGCAACCCTAGGTCTTTAGAGACTTGCATGGTCATAAATTTAGCTATGCCAACCTGTAAATTGATTTAGGATTTTTCACTTCTGATATTAAAAAAATATTAATGACAACCATATTATGTGTATCAGAATTTCCCCTAAAAAAATAATAATTAGAGCGTATCCAATGTGATCATGGATATAGTAAAACTCTTGGTGTTAAGGAGAGATGGTTGTTTTAAGGAAATATTGAAGGTTATTATATAACTAATAATAAATAGAGTGATACTCATTTAGGAACAGTGTTCAAGAGTTAAATATCATTTAACTTAAGATATCTTTTTATTATCGTAAAAGAGATAATATTTTAGGATACTCTTAAAAGAAATGAATTTATATCTTTAAGGATACATTATAGAGTGAGATTTTAAAAGATTAAGTATTCATGTTAGGTATGCATGTAAAGTTGTTTTTATAGTTTTGGAATCACGTCACAACTTTTACTAGCTAAGAATTGTTGTTGACTTTTGTGTTAGAGCTATGAATTAAATGAAATTTGTGAGTCTAACCTGAAAAAAAAAATTGATTATTTCCGATAGGATTTTATGTGTATTGTATGAAAAGTTTAGTACCTTATGTCTAGATAAATTATGTGTGGATACAACGCATGCATGTTAAGTGGAATTGCTTTTTATGCTTCATGATAAGTGTTATAAAATGTTCTTGCTAAGTACACGTATTTTTTTCTTAAATGATTGATTAAACGTAGGTGAACTATACTCTGTGCTTAAAGAATTTAATATGGATATGTTGTCATGAAATTGAGAATAGTATTGTGGTTAAGGGAATTGGACAGCTCCTTGTTCCTCAGAGCAGTTGCCAGTCCTGAGACCTTAAATGGTCAAAATCAATCGGATGAATCTTGGACTTGAGCGTTGATTATGTGTCTTGAAGGTCCTAACCTTGCAGGATAGGTGGGAGGATAGATGTCCTTTGTTATCTTTATGTGATATGGTTGATCTCAAAAAATAGTGATATTGTATTTGGATTTTTTTTTGTGTAGTGATGAGATGAGATTTGAATGTGTAATTATTAATGTATGTCATTGTAACATATCACTTGTCCTAACGGTTGTTTAAAAAAAAAAATTACCTCTATTGTACTCACTTATTTTCATGTCGTAACGAAGGGGAAGTTACATATGGTATCAGAGCAGGTTCAACCCTGCAACATTGGACCATTACGCCTTCCACTATGTTAACTGAATGATTAAAATATATCACTAATTAAATTTTGAAAATTTTCCATTCAGGTAATCATGGTTAGAGGATGTAGGGGAAGTAGACGATGTGGTGTTGGAGTAAGAGGTGTGACACCTCCTATATTATCCACACCAGAAGGGTCTAACCCCCAAGGAGAATAATAGACCACTGAATAGGAGCAGGTTGTTGTGGGAGATGTGGTAGGTGTGATGAGATCCTTAAAGAGGATATCATAGGCGTTGATCAATCGCCTGGATCGAGATGAAGGTAGAGTGTTTTTCCCAATGAGGGTTCACAACGCACTCCAGCTGGTAGTAGTAGTATACACAGAGAACTCGAGAAGGTGAATTTTCCCAAGTTTTGGGGTGTCGTGGATGGCTTCACCGTCGAGGCATGGTTGTAGAAAATGGTGATGTGCTTCGCACTTCATGATTACACCTCAAACATGAAAGTGTGCATGGTGATATTTTAGCTCAAGGGAACTTCTCTTCTATGGTGGAATATGATCCTACCTCAACTAAACATGGACATCAAAGATGTGCCATGGGAGTTTCTCGAGGAACGGTTCCATGAGAGATACTTGTCCAGGGAATTCATTGAGTGCTAGATTAATGATTTCAACGCATTACGATAGGGTGGTCGTATAGTGCCAGAGTATGAGTCCATGTTCATGGAGCTACTTAGGTATGCTCCACATCTGAACATGGAGAAGTTAAAGTTCAAAAAGTTTGTGATTGGCCTTGACTTCAATATTTGTTCCAAGGTGAGGATCCTAATGCATTCGATGTTGCACGATAAATTTTAGAAGGCCCTCATAGCTAAGGAAGAATTGAATGGTGGGGTTCGAGGAAGGACTCCTTCTAGATCGACTGGAAAGATGACATTAGGAGCACAGAAACATTAGATGCTTGCCAAACAGACTTCAAAGCATCAAGGTACGCATAGAGGACCTATGTTCTCGGCACCATGATGACAGACTCCTTAGCATATGACTCCTTACAGATGACCACAGTAGAAGCAATATCGTCCATAGTAGCCACAACATTTTAGGCATGTTCAACAAAACAGACCTAGATCACAAAATCATATGCCAACAGCTTCTACTTTGGGGACTAGGAGTATTGGACCAAAGAGTGGATGTTGGACATGTGGAGAGCCACATTACCAACGAGACTATCCGATTGAGAAGGCAAAAGCAGTCAGATCATCAGGACCCACTATAGTTGGAGATTTGGGTAAGGCCCACAAGATACATGTAGCAGTGAAAAATTGCCAGGCTAAGCACCATTCCATTGTCCTCAAGACATCAGGTACAATATTCAAACAAAAGTTTTGTATTTTGATAGATCCAAATGCTATGAAGAGATCTATCTCCAATGAAGTGCTAAAGAAAATTAAGGTAAAGGCAGTCAAGCAGGATGAGTTTAGATACATAGAAATGGCATCAGGTGCCAAACAGAAGGTTGGAGGAAAGGTCACGAATTGTATCATTAACTTGGGAGATTTTGTAATGAAGGACAACCTAGATGACATGATCTTAGGATCTTATGACATAGTGATTGGTATGGATTGGTTCGAATCACATGATGTGATACTTAACTGTAAGACGAAACGTTAAGTTTGACAGATGATTTGGGACAGAGTTGAGTGATTGTAGGAAGTAACCAGGGGGTGTCCTTGAGATTTATTTCTTCCATATAGCTACAGAAGAGTATGCACAAGGGGTGCAAGATTTATGCAATATTAGAACTAAACGAAAAGGGAGAGGCAAAAGGATTAGAAAACCTTCCTGTAGTGTAAGAGTTTGCAAACGTGTTTCCAAAAGAGTTACCAAGTTTACCACCTGAAAGAGAGTTGGAGTTTAAAATAGACTTCAAGCCTAGAATTGAACCGATAGCAAGAACGTCATATCATATGTCAACAACTAAATTATAGGAGTTGAAAATGGAATTGAAGGAATTGTTGGACTTGGGAATTATATGTGCAAGTGTATCACCTTGGGATGTGCTAGTTATTTTCGTGAGAAAGAAGGATGGATCGTGGATAATTTGTATTGACTATCGTCAATTGAACAAAGCGATGATAAAGAACCAGTATATGTTGCCAAGAATAGATTATTTGTTTGACTAGATGAAGAGAGTGACAATGTTTTATGAGATTGATTTTATATCGGGATATCATCAATTATGGATTAAGGAAGAATATATCCCTAAGACCACATTTAATACAATATTCAAACATTATGATTTTACAGTTTTATCATTCCTATTGATGAACTCCCCAAGGTTATTCATGAGTTTTATTAATGAGGTGTTTCGTGAATACTTGGACAAGTTTGTTAAATTATTTATTGATGACATATAATTTATTCTCAGATGAAAGAAGAGAATGATGAACATTTAAGATTGGTCCTAAAATGTCTATGAGAAAACAAATTGTATGGGAAACTATTGAAATGTTCATTTTACAAATCGAAGATTCATTACTTGGGACATATCATATCTGGTGAAGGTATTGTTGTGGATGCGGTGAAAGTAGGGGCTATTATGGAATGTCTAGCACCAAAAAATGTACAACAAGTACGCATCTTTATGGGTTTAGCAATATATTACCGACGATTTGTCGAAGGTTTTTTGAAGATAGCAAATCTGATCATGGAATTGCAAAAGAAAAACAAGAAGTTTGCTTGGACAGAGAACTGTGCGGAATCATTTCAAAAGCTTAAGGATTTGTTGATGACAACACCAATATTGGAATTCCCTGACATAGAAAAGAAATTATCAGTATGCATGGATTCATCCAAGGAAGGTTTAGGTAGAGTTTTGATGCAAGACGGTTGAGTGATCTCTTACATTTCAATGAAATTGAGAAAGCATGAAGAGAACTATGCAACGCATGACTTGGAGTTATTAGAAATTCTATATGCCTTGAGAGTTTGGAGACAATATTGGACTGGACAAAAATTCGAGTTAAAGACCTTACAGCGTGGATTGCAGCATATATTTACCCAAAGTCACTTGAACGTGAGACAAAGGCATTGGTCATAAATTACTTAGCGAATACAAATTTTAGATTTATTACATTAAAGGAACAGTGAATAGAGTGGAAGATGGGTTGTGTCGAAGACCACGCATATTCTCGGTAATAACCTTAAGACAAATATTCGAGAAAATATTTTCACTTTACAGATAGACAATGACTGGTATAAATAAGTTAAGGATAATTTTGGATGAAATACCATGATGGTACCAAAGTTTGAATCTTATTCTTTAGACAATGATGGATTGTTGAGATTTAAAGGAAGAAATTACATACCTCCTAACAACAAATTAAGAAGTTTTATCTTGAGTGAATCTCATCAAGAAGTGTACATGGCTCATCTGGGAGTCACAAATATGAAGGTGGACCTTAAGCCCTTATTCTTATGGAAAGGAATGAAAGAAAACATAGTTAGTTACTGTAACATCCCGCTCTGGCACACTGACAAAACTTATTCTTTGAGGACACTTGCTCGCAAGTGATCTGGATTTTTATGATGATGAACCACTTAACCTTGATGATGATGCGTCATGATTGATGACA
>ML779173.1:529372-553803 GCA_009831015.1 Picea engelmannii | reverse complement strand
AATGGTATGTTCATGGTTTTACTCTTTCTGTCATGCAATTGTTTTTATGCTATGTATGAATGATTTCTTGTTGAATGTTTGAAATCTGAGAGGAAAGGGTAAAGGAATGAGTTTCAATTGTTTCTCTATCTGAGTAAGAGTTCATGCAAGGAGTGCAATTGAATTGTCTGCAAGGAGTGCGTTGACAAAGGGTTCAGAGTTTTGTCTCTGAAAGCTCAGATAAGATAGCTTTTGTTCTCATTCCCTCAGAAGTGCAGCTAGGCATTGGAGCCATGCAAGGTGTGTGTAGGCCGAGTAGAGTTCAGGTTTGGTAACCTGAATGATTTGATTGAGAGACTGTTGTTGTAGGTGTGCACAGAGTCGAAGGATTTCAATTCCTTGGAGTAATTAAGAAATTTTCCGCAAGGAGTGCATGCAAGAGTCTTCTTCAAGACTCGGAGTTGGAGAAAGCGCAGAAGGGATAGAGTCTCCACAGTCGTCGAAGGAAGTATAGGAAGTTTGTGCATTGGAATAGTGAGAAGGCGTTGCAAGTTTGCGTCGCAGGCAGTTGAGTACCGTGGGAAAACCACTTGGTAAAATGTTGCAGGAGTCCTTGTGAAGGGAAGAGCTGGATGGTCGAAATTCTCTGTGGAGAATTCACGAAGTCCTGTGAGCCGTCAGATCTCACAGAGGGGCAGGGGAGTTACGGCGAGTGTTTTCAAGGGGTTCAAGCTCCGGAGAGACAGAACCGTAGATTCAATCCAACCAGGTCCATTGGATTTACCTGTGGATTTCTATTTCGGGGTTTCGTGAGTTGAGGTCCTGAAGTCTTTGCACCAGGACTCATGAAATCATGAAGCACAATGTCCCGAGGGTGAAAGGATCATGTGGACCATAGGAATCAGCAGGGTGGACAGGTCGTGCACTATCGACACGGAAGTCAATTTCGTTGACCACTTCGGGGTTTCGTGGGGTGAAGTCCCGAAATCTTTGCATCAGGATTCGCGAAATTGTGAGGTCTGAAGTCCCAACGGAATGAAGGGCTATTGAAAATTCAAAGCTTGCGAGCACATCGGAGTTTCAACAATTCAGGTTTCGGAAGTCAAGGGAACGAGTTGCTTGACATCGCAAACCCCGAAATCGCGATAAGGAGAAATCCGAAATTGGCGAGGGAAAGGTCAAGTGTTGACTGTTTTTGGGTTTCAGAGATTGAGAGACAAGGCGCTTGACCACAGGATTCGCGAAAGTGCAAAGTCCGATCTCCCGAAGTATAAAGGGGGAAATTTCTCGAAGTTATTTGTGGGTGCAGATTTCCCAAAAAGGAAATAGAAGAGCCAATTGTTAAAATCTCTTCGGGCCAGTGAAAGAGAAAGATCTTGTGTATGTGGACTTCCGATCTGCGGGTTGGGAGGTCGTGCGTGCATCATTTTTGGTATCAGAGCACAGAAAGGTTTCTTTTCTTTCTGTAGTAGGGAAAAGGATAATTCACCATGTTGCCGAGAAGAAGGGACAGGCAAACACCTGATCCACCAGAGGACAGGGAAATGCCGAGAAGAAGGGGTAGGAAGATGTCTGATCCAACCATGGAGAGAGATATGTGTGATCTATGTGCCAGACATGAAGACATGGAGACAGCACAAAGGCGTACAGTCGGTGTTGGGGATATTAGTGATTCTGAAAGTGAAATTGAGGCTAAACATGAAGGGGAAGAAGTTGCAGCCGAAGATGTAGCAAACGAATGCTTGATTATGGCTATTGCAATAATGGGTGCAAGAACGAAAATGGAAATTATAGTTTATGAGGGAAATCTAGATGCAAAGGAGCTTCTAGACTGGATTAGAGCTCTGGACACATACTTTGACTATGACTATGTCGAAGAGGACAAGAAGGTCAAACATGTTGTCACGAGATTAAAGGGACATGCAGCATTGTGGTGGGATGAGCTACAAGCTGACAGATGCTGCAAAGGAAAGTAGAAGAACAAGAATTGGGATAGAATGATCGCAAAGATGAAGGAAAAATTAATCCCCAGATATTACCAAATTACTTTGTTTCGAAGAATGCAAAACTTGAGACAGAAGCTGATGACAGTGAAAGAATACACTGAAGAATTCTACAGGCTGAACATCACGGCAGGTCATCGAGAAAGCGATGATGAAAAATTTGTCAGGTACATGAATGGCCTGAGATACAACATTCAGGATGAGATGAGCATGATAACCATCCCAACAGTGGAATATGTTTATCAGACGGCTCTAAAGGTGGAAGAGAAGATGAGCCGAAAGTAGGGTCAAAGAGGTCGAGGCAGAAGTCATCCCAAAGGCAAATCAGTTGCCGAGGATAAAAATCAGAAACCCAAGGAGGACTGGAAGAAACCTCAGACTCGAACTAAGAGAGGTGGAAGCTCACAGCGAGGGCAATATGCTAAACAAAGAGGGCAACATACTAAATAGAGGGGAGATTATGTTGATAATAACATGTTTCCTCGTACTAGAGGTAGAGGAAGAGGAAGAGGTGGAGTAATAGCATGCTTCACATGTGGAAAAAATTGGCACAAGTCTTATGAGTGTCCATAAAAAAAGAAAGAAGGAGGTGAGACTCACATCGCTGAAGCGCAGAGGCGAAACATTGAGGCAGAAGATGTTGAAGGCGGAAGATTGCTAATGATGCGAAAATCTCTTTTGACACCAGAGAAGGAGGTGGAGAGTTCAGTCCAAAGAAACAGGATTTTTCAGACTTCTTGCAAGACCAAGGACATGGTATGCAAGGTCATTGTGGACAGTGGTAGCATAGATAATCTCGTTTCTACAGAGATGGTAGAAAAGCTAGAGCTAGAGACGATTGAACATCCAAGCCCATACAGAGTTTCGTGGCTACAAAAAGGACATCAGGTAACTGTCACTAAACAGTGTTTAGTTGAATTTAAGATAGGAGAATATAATGATAAGATACTCTGTGATGTTATTCCCATGGATGTTTGTCATCTATTGTTYGGTAGACCATGGCAATATGACAGGAATGTGATTCATGATGGGAGAATGAACACATACACCCTAGAGAGGAATGGGAGAACTCACATGTTGCTTTCAATCAAGGATAAGGAGCTAAAACATGAAGTAAGCAACACTATACTTCTCATGAGTGGGAAGGAACTTCTTACAGAGGTCAAGAAGAAGGAAGAACCACAATTTATTGTGGTCAGAAAACCGAATATTGGTTTGACCAGCACAAGGGTAGATGATTTACCAGAAGAGGTTCAGGAACTGCTGGAAGAGTTCGCTGACATAGTAGTGGACGAACTACCTTGTTTGTTGCCACCGATAAGAAGTGTGAGTCATCATATTGATCTCATACCAGGAGCTAGTTTGCCAAACAAATCCACATACAGATTGATGCCGCAGGAGAATGAAGAGGTCAAAAGACAAGTCCAGGATTTGTTGGACAAAGGTTTGGTCAAGGAAAGCTTGAGTCCATGTGTTGTTTCGATAGTGCTCAGTCCAAAGAAAGACGGAGGCTGGAGGATGTGTACTGACTCGAGGGAGATCAACAAAATAACCATCAGGTACAGATTTCCATTGCCAAGGATGGATGATCTGATGGATTGCTTGAGTGGAGCAAAATGTTTTTCGAAGATTGATTTGAAAAGCGGGTATCACCAAATTCTCATGAGAGAAGGTGACGAGTGGAAGACAGCATTCAAAACCAATGAAGGGTTGTATGAATGGATTGTTATGCCTTTTGGCTTAACGAACGCACCAAGTACTTTCATGAGGTTGATGAACGAAGTCCTGAAGGAATTCATCGGAAAAAATTTTATCGTATATCTTGATGACATACTGATTTTCAGTAAAACAGTGGCAAAGCATATGAAACATTTGGCTACAGTGATGCAGAGGTTACAACAGGAGAAGTTGTTGATAAACATGAAGAAATACTCATTCATGAAGATAGATCTCATTTATTTGGGTTTTGTTATTTCTGCAGATAAATTGAGGATGGATCTAGATAAAGTGGAAGTGATCAAGAATTGGACATCACCGAAGAGTATATTTGAGGTGAGAAGTTTACATGGATTGGTTAGTTTCTACCGAAAGTTCATTAGAAATTTAAGTGGAATTAGTGCACCAATGATGGATACAGTGAAGAAAAGACACAAATCTTTTCACTGGACAGAAGAAGCCGAGAAGATTTTTAATCTGTTGAAGAGGAAGATCACGGAACAACCCATTCTGGTGTTGTCGAATTTCCAAAAGACATTTCAAGTGAAATGTGATGCAAGTGGATTTGCAATAGGGGAAGTCTTGAGTCAGGAAGACAGGTCGATAGCATACTTCAGCGAGAAGCTGAATGAAGCCAAGGTGAAATACTCTACGTATGACAAGGAGTTTTATGCTATCATTCAGGCATTGAAGAAATGGATACATTACTTGATCCCGAAGGAGTTTGTCTTATACAGTGACAATCATGCACTGCAATTTGTGACTCAACAGGAAAAGTTGAATCAAAGACATGTTAAATGGGTTGAATATATGCAAAATTTCACTTTTGTAATTAAACATATTTCTGGTACTGCTAACAAGGTTGTTGATGCTTTGAGCAGGAAGTGTTTGCTATTACAGGAGTTCAAAGTCAAAACGTTAGGTTTTGATGATCTCAAGGAGATGTATCAAGCTAATCCAGATTTTAAAGGGGCGTATGAGGCAGCTGAGAATCCAATTCTCAGGGATAGAAGCCAATGGGAAGAATACATGATCTAGGAAGGATTACTATTTAGAGGTAATCGTCTTTGTATTCCAAAATGCTCCATGAGGGAGAATTTTCTGAAGGAGAAACACAGTGGAGGATTGACCGGGCACTTTGATCACGACAAGACGTTTGCAAAGTTGAATGAGTCATATTTTTGGCCAGGAATGCGAGCAGACGTCAAAAGGTCCGTGGACAGATGCAGAATTTGCCAGCATTCGAAGGGAAAGAAATAGAATGCAGGGTTTTATCAACCATTGCCCATAACTGAAAAGTCGTGTGATGCAATCAGCATGGATTTCATATTGGGGTTGCCAAGAACACAAAGAGGGTTTGACTCAATCTTTGTGGTGGTGGATAGATTTTCCAAGATGGCACACTTCATTCCATGTCAGAAAACTAGTGACGCAACTCACATTGCGAATCTGTTTTTCAAAGAAGTCATTTGACTTCACGGCTTGCCAAGGAGCATAGTTTCGGATCGAGACACTAAGTTTGTAGGACACTTTTGGAGGAACTTATGGAAGAAGCTGGGAACTAACTTATCATTTAGTTCAACTTATCATCCTCAGATGGATGGAAAAATAGAAGTGGTAAACATAATTTTGGGAGACTTGCTGAGAAGCTTGGTGACAAAACACCACAGCCAATGGGACAACATATTACCATAGGCGGAATTTTCTTATAACGACTTAGTTAATAGAAGAACGGGGCAGAGTCCATTTCAAATTGTCTATGTCATGCAACCGAGAGGAATTTCTGAGCTGAGAGATTTAGAACAGATTGCGACTAAGAGTGCTAGTGCAGAAGATTTCGCAGAGGCGATGAAGGAACTTCACAGCCAGGTGAAGGAGCGATTGCAGAGTTTGAGCCAGGAATATAAGAAGAGAGAAGATCAACACAGGAGACAACTTCAATTTGAGGTTGGTGACTTGATTCTGGCACATTTGATAAAGGAAAGGTTCCCGAGAGGAACATATAATAAGTTGAAGATGAAGAAAATAGGACCATGTAAGGTCTTGAAGAAATTTGGGGCGAATGCTTACAAGATTGAATTGCCCGATGGGATCGGAATTTCTCTGATATTCAATATCTCAAATGTGTACCCATATAAAGCTAAGGAAGTAGGAACGGGAAATGCACAGTCAAAGGTCCAGTGGAAAAAACAGATGCCAGTTGCAGAAAATTCGAAGATGGAGCGCATACTGGACAAAAGGGTCAGCAAGAAGACCAGGCGAAAGCAATGCTTTGAATATTTGGTCAAGTGGAAGGGCCATCTAGTTGAAGATGCCAGCTGGGAGAATGAAGTAGAGATCCAGAGGCATGGACAGATCGTGTGTGAGCTCATGGATAGGAGCCCATGAAAATTTTCAAGCAAGGGAGTATGATGTAGGAGCATCTCAAGCGAGCTAGCATGGAGATAAAAGACAGTTGGAAAAGCACCCAGCGCAAATTTTGAAAATGTTTTGAAACATTAATGAATTCATCAAGTGGAGGCACACTTGTAAAATGTAAACGGACCTTGAGCGATCCGCTCTCGTCCTTAGTAGGTAGAATGCATTTATGATAGTTAATGAAAGTAGATAGAATTTAATGTGTAGATTAGACAGTTTAGAATGAAAGAGGGAAACGGGATATAGACACCCTCATTGTATTATTGTATGATAGTGAAGAACATTACCAAGAGAAGAGCATACAGAGCTGGAACAGGAAAACTGTGTTTGAAAAACACCCATGTACAGAGATTTGAGTTAATAAAAGAAGTCTTAATTCAGATTCATGGCGTTGTATTTGTTTCTTGTATGGGTATGCTAAATGGTATGTTCATGGTTTTACTCTTTCTGTCATGCAATTGTTTTTATGCTATGTATGAATTATTTCTTGTTGAATGTTTGAAATCTGAGAGGAAAGGGTAAAGGAATGATTTTCAATTGTTTCTCTATCTGAGCAAGAGTTCCTGCAAGGAGTGCAGTTGAATTGTCCGCAAGGAGTGCGTTGACAAAGGCTTCAAAGTTGTGTCTCTGAAAGCTTAGATAAGATAGCTTTTGTTCTCATTCCCTCAGAAGTGTAGCTAGTCACTGGAGTCGTGCAAGGTGTGCACAGGCCGAGTAGATTTCAGTTTTGGTAACCTGAATGATTTGATTGAGAGACTGTTGTTGTAGGTGTGCACAGAGTCGAAGGATTTCAATTCCTTGGAGTAATTAAGAAATTTGCCACAAGGAGTGCGTGCAGGAGTCTTCTTCAAGACTCAGAGTTGGAGAAAGCATAGAAGGGATAGAGTCTCCATATTCATCGAAGGAAGTACAGGAAGTTTGTGCATTGGAACAGTGAGAAGGCATTGCAAGTTTGCATCGCAAACAGTTGAGTACCGTGGGAAAACCACTTGGTAAAAAGTTGCAGGAGTCCTTGTGAAGGTAAGAGACGGACGGTCGAAATTCTCTGTGGAGAATTTTCAAAGTCCTGTGAGCCGTCAGATCTCATGGAGGGGAAGGAGAGTTACAACGATTGTTTTCGAGGGGTTCAAGCTCCGGAGAGACAGAACCATAGATTCAAGCCAACCAGGTCCGTTGGATTTACCCGTGGATTTCTATTTCGGGGTTTCATGAGTTGAGGTCCCGAAGTCTTTGCACCAGGACTCGTGAAATCACGAAGCACGAAGTTCCGAGGGTGAAAGGATCATGTGGTCCATAGGAATCAGCAGGGTGGACAGGTGGCGCACTATCGACACGGAAGTCAATTTCGTTGACCACTTCGGGGTTTCATGGGGTGAAGTCCCGAAATCTTTGCATCAGGATTCACGAAATTGCGAAGTCCGAAGTCTCGACGGAATGAAGGGATGTTGAAAATTCAAATCTTTTGAGAACATCAGAGTTTCGGTAATTCAAGTTTCGGAAGTCGAGGGAACGAGTTGCTTGACATCACAAACCCCGAAATTGCGATAAGGAGAAATCCGAAATTGGCGAGGGAAAGGTCAAGTGTTGACTATTTTTGGGTTTCAGAGATTGAGAGGCAATGTGCTTGACCACAGGATTTGTGAAAGTGTGAAGTCTGATATCCTGAAGTATAAAGGGGGAAATTTCTCGAAGTTATTTGTGGGTGTAGATTTCCCGAAAAGGAAATAGAAGAGCCAATTGTTAAAATCTCTTTGGGCCAGTGAAAGAGAAAGATCATGTGTACATGGACTTCCGATCTATAGGTTGGGAGGTCGTGCGTGTATCAGAGGTACCTGTGAAGTCTCTATGATTAGAAAGAGAAGGAAAGGAAGGAGCGCAAGACTTTGAAGGCATCTTCAATTACGCAGCTTTCATTGGTTCTGGTATTTTTATATTCTGAATTTTATTCATAGCATTAGTGTTTTTGTATGTTAGACTGATAGGGCCACTGTAGAATCACTGGAAAGCCTAAATTCCAATTTTTACAATTACTGTCAATGAATTTTAGTTCGGAGTTTATATTTTTAAATTACAATTTCTTCCAAGCGGATAATAATTACAGTGTTTATATTTTTAATTTTGTTGTAATTCTGAACGTTTTCCGCTCTCTAATTTAGGAAGGCTTGATCCTCATTGTGAAATCTGAATTTGTATTGAGAATGGCTTATGCTCTAAAATTGTATTTTATCTATATTGAAGTTGAGTGATCAAATTTTTGTTGAGATTATTTCAGAATTTAACAGTGCAATGTTAGTTGGCAAACCGAGTTAGTTCTAAAATTATATCATGAGTTTCTTGTTGATTTTCATTTTAATTCCAAATCAATTTCTTTGACGAGATCTATGTCGATTTGTATTCTAGATCCAAACTCTGTATCATAAATTCTCGTTAAAACCTATGACCTTTCAATTATGTCGTATGGTGGATTCCCATTGAAATTCGAGTCAAAAATTTCATCGTGTTTTTCTCTATCGAAATTGTTGACAAATATGAAGTAATTGTCATGTAGATGTCTGTGTTTATTTGTAGATTAAATACAAAAATATTCGGAATCGTGGTATGCCATTTAATTGTTTTTGTAATTTTTTACTCACTTCTAATATTCAGCGTTATCCCCTTCCACTTGACAAGGTTATGCATGTGACCATGGGCTCGAACCTAGCACTAGCCAAAAGGGCATTATTCGGAGCTTCGGGACTCTAGTGCTCCGGGCGTTTTTCAAATTCAACACTCCTGCTCACCCAGAGTGTTAACTAGCCAAATTCAGTCATAAGTGGAGTTTACCGGAAAATGTAGCTTAACCCTACCCTTTCACCTCAATTCGTTAACTTTTAAGAACTTAATCGAATGGCTGACGGAGATTCTCGTCACGTGAGAATCTATAGTGGAGATCCACTCCAAAACTTCGGCCTTCGGGTTTTTCCCCACTTTCACAACCTTAGATTGTTTCACCCAGATCATCGAACTGTCGAAGGGCTTGGATATATGACAGCTTACACTCCTTTGTAGATCAACAGTTATTGTCCACTCTGGAATTCAGAACTCCAAGAGTTTCTCACCTTTTTGCAACAACGAATTCGTTTTTCCGAATTACCAAACCTCCAAAGAGCGAAGACTCAAGGATCTAACAATCCTCGATTGATCTCTAGATCTATGACTGATGATTAATACTAGACTTCAGAGCTTCAGGGTTTCTCATCTCTTATAAAGTTAGGACTCTAACTTTCCAAATCGACGAACTCTTGCAGATCCAACGGATAGTAATAACTCACCGATCTACAATGTAGTTTCACTTCGCGACTTCGGGCTTCGGGGCTCACTTAATAGAAATAACTCAGATATGCCAAGGTGACAAATCCCGAAGTTGTCATGGTTAACGAGTGTGCTACTCCTTTTTGATCATGTATTTGTGATGATTTTGACTCCTCACAATCATATCTTGTCTACTAATTCCTTCAAAAGGATTTCAACTTTTGAATTCCTCACTTGAACCCTGCACACGCTTTTTCTCCTGAGCTCTGGATTCTAATTGTTGTGTGTGTGCTTTGTGTCTCCCCTGTGTAAATTCACATTGTCTCACCTAAGCTTCATTCTTCCAAAAATTAAGACATTTTCCCGCCTTGAGTGGTCTCTGTGCAGCGGGTGTTGTTTCTTCTTAACTTGGGCCTTCAAGGAGCCTATCTACGCACTTTTGGAGTTGGCTCTGGAAGTGTTTTCAGTGTGTCACCCAGAAGAGAAACTTCAGGTTTCTTATAGAAATTTTAACTCATTCTCAAAATGAACCTTTACTCGATTGCAGAATTTATTCATCACAGGATCAATTAGTTAAGGAAGTACAAAGTATGCTTACAGTTTCCTCTTGTGTTTTGAAATATTTTCTCTTCTCTTCTTCAATTGGTTTATAATTCATATATCTGTGGAGGATTGCCACTCCTTTCCTAGTAAACTTGAGTAAAGTTGAAACTGTCATGTTTGATAGATTATTTAATTAAGGGTCTCTCATTTTATTTTTGAGTTTCGGTCATGATACTATGTAAATTCTTCCTAACCTTTAAATGAGTAAGATGATGAATTATTGTAATAATATGAATTGGTGTTATGAAGTGGTGACCATGTAACTATATTTTCTGTGTTGAATAAAATGTAGTTAAGAATGCTAGAATTTGTAATTGAATTTTGAAATGGATTAAAGATATGGGAATTAGATACTTTATTATTCCTTAGACCAGTTGCCAGTCTTGAGACCTTAAATGGTCAAAATCAATCAGATGAATCCTATAATTGAGAGTTTATTATGTTTCTTGGAGTTCCTAACCTTGCAGGATAGGTTGGGTGGGTAGACATTGCATGTGGTGTTGTATGATATGGTGGATCCTTAATAAATTGAATTTGTATCGAAATCTAGTTGTTCAATGAGATAAATGAAATAGAATGTGTATTATTGAAGTATATTAATATCATGTTCCACTTGTTCTAATGATGTTTCAAAAAAATATATATCTTACTATTTCTCAATTATTTATGAAATAACAGAGGGGTTGTTACACATGGTATCAGAACGGGTTCAACCCTGCGACATTTGATCATTATGCCATCCAATGTGTTAAACTAAATGACTGAATTTGATCGCTAATAAAAAAATTAAATTATTCTTGCAGGTAATCATGGTTAGAGGACGCGTGGAAAATAGACAACGTGGTGTTGGAGAAAGAGGTGTGACACCTTTGATAGTACCCACGCTAGAAGGGTCCAACCCCCAGGGAGATGAGAAGAATATTGAGACAGAACAAATTGTTTTGGGAGAAGTCGTAGGTTTGATGAGATCCTTCAAGAGGATGTCTAAGGCATTTATTAATGGCCATCGAGATGAGGACAGAGAGCCTGTACCCAATGAGGGTTCACAACACGCTCTATGTGGTAGTGGTAATATGCACAGAGAAATCGAGAAGGTTAAGTTTCCCGAGTTATTGTTTGCCACGAACAGCTTAGTCATCGAGGCATGGTTGGAGAATATGGTGATGTGCTTTGCACTTTGTGATTACACCTCTAACATGAATATATTCATGGCGGTATTTTAGTTGAAGGGGGATTCTCTTCTATGGTGGAAAATGCTCCTACCTTAACTAAACATGGTCATCGAAGACATGTCATGGGATTTGTTCGAGGAACAGTTCCGAGAGAGGTACTTTTCTAAGGAATTCATTGACCGTAAACTTAATGAGTTCAATGCCTTACGACAAGATAATCGTGCGGTGCCAGAGTATGAGGCTAGATTCATGGAGTTACTTAGGTATGATCCACATATGAACACAAAGAAGTTAAAGTTCAACAAGTTTGTGTTTGGCCTTAACTTCAACATTTGTGCAAAGGTATGGATCCTAATGCCTCAGCCTTTACACGATGCAATCTAGAAATCTCTCATAGCTAAGGAAGAGTTGAACAGCAAGGTTTAGGGTAGGACTCCTTCTATACAGGATGTAAAGGCAACATTGGGAGTACAGCAGCATCAGACACCAGCCTTTCAAGATTTAGGTCATCGAGATACGCCTAGAGGACCTATGTTCATGAAACCACGATGAAATACTCCTCAGCGGAGGACTTTGTACAGAGGACCACAGTAGCAACAACAACATCGACCACAACAGCAGCAGTTTAGGCCTTTTCAGTAAAACAGACTGGGTTCACAGGCTATTGGACCAATAGCTTCTACTTCGGGGACCAGGAACACTGGACTGAAGACTAGATGTTGGACATGTGGTGAGCCACATTACCAATGATATTGTCTGGTTGAGAAGGCCAGAGAGGCTGGATCATTAGGACCCACTACACTTGGATATTTGGGCAAGGCCCATAAGATACATGCAACAGTGAACAACCCCCAAGTTAAGAACCAGTCCACTGTGATAGAGATGTTAGGTACAATAGCAGACCAAAATTACAGTATATTGATAGACCCAAGTGCTACAAAGAGATTTATCTCTAGTGTAGTGCTGAAGAGAATTAAGTTAAAGGTAGACGACCAAGATGAGTTCAGATACGTAGAAATGGCTTTGCATGCCATATAGAAGGTTGGAGGAAAGGTTACAGACTGTAGCCTTAAATTGGGATACTTTGTGACAAAGGTAGATATTTATGTCACGATATTAGGATCTAATGACATAGTGATTGGTAAGGATTGGTTGGAATTTCATGATGATATACTTAACTATAAGATGAAATGGTTAATTTTGACAGATGATTTGGGACAAAGTAGAGTGATTGTAGGAAGAAACCAGGGAGTGTCCTTGAGGTTTATTTCTTCCCTGAAATTGTAGAAGAGTATGCACAAGGGATGCAAGTTATATGCAATCTTAGCGCTGAATGAAAAAGGCAAGGAGGAAGGACTAGAAAACCTTCTTGTAGTGCAAGAGTTTGTAGACGTGTTTCCAGAAGAGTTACCAGGTTTACCACACAAAAGATAGGTGTAGTTTGCAATAGACTTGAACCCTAGAACTGAACTAATAGCGAGAACGCCTTACTGGATCTCAACACCTGAATTGTAGGAGTTGAAAATGAAATTGAAGGAGTTGTTGGATTTGGGACTGATACCTCCAAGCGCATCACCGTGGGTCGTGCCAGTGATCTTTGTTAGAAATAAGGATGGATCGTGGAGGTTTTTCATTGACTACCGTCAATTTAACAAAGCTACGATCAAGAACCAGTATTTGTTTCCAAGGATTGACGACTTATTTGATCAAATGAAAGGAGCGACGGTGTTTTCAAAAATTGAATTGAGGTCAGGATATCACCAGTTAAGGATTAAAGAGGAAGATATCCCTAAGACTATTTTAAGACGAGATTTGGACACTATGAGTTTACAATTTTACCGTTTGTATTGACGAACACCCCGGGGGTATTCATGAGTTTTATGAATGGAATGTTCCATGAATACTTGGACAAGTTTGTTCAAGTTTTTATTGATGACATACTAATTTATTCTCAGAGGAAGGAATACCATGATGAACACTTGATATTGGTCCTGCAGTGCCTGAGAGAAATCAAATTGTACGGGAAGCTATCAAAATGCTCTTTTTAACAATCAAAGATTCATTATTTGGGACATGTCATATTTGGTGAAGGTATCATTATGGATATAGCGAAAGTGGAGACTATTATGGAATGGCCAGCACTGACAAATGTACAAGAAGTACACAGTTTTATGGGTTTAGCTAGATATTACCGACGATTTATCAAAGGCTTTTCGAAGATAGCAAATCCGATCATAGAATTGCAGAAGAAGAACAAGACGTTTGTATGGACTAAGAAATGCGTGGAATAATTTCAAAATCTCAAAGAGTTGTTGACAACGGCACCGATACTAAAAGTCCCCAACATGGACAAGGAATTCTTGGTATCCACAGATGCATCCAAGAAAGGTTTAGGCGGAGTTTTGATGCAATACGCTTGAGTGATTTCTTACATTTTGAGGAAATTGAGAAATCATGAAGAGAACTACACAATGCATGAACTGGAATTATTAGCAATTGTATATGCCTTGGTAGTTTGGAGACATTATCTAATTGAATGAAAATTTGAATTAAAGACAGATCATTGTGGATTGTAGCATATTTTTATACAGAGTGACTTGAGCGCACCACAAAGGCGTTGGTCAGAATTACTTAGAGAATACGACTTTGAAATTACTTACATTAAGGGAATTGTAAATGAGTGACAGATGCATTGAGTCAGAGACCGTGCATATTTTCGGTATTACCCCTTAAGATGAATCTTTGAGAAAATATTCTAACTTTACAAATCGATGATGACTGGTATAAAGAAGTTGAGAATAATATTGGATGAGATACCATGATGGTACCGAAGTATGAATTGTATTCACTAGACAACGAAGGATTGTTAATATTTAATAGAAGAATTTATGTATCGCCTAACGACAAATTAATAAGTTTGATATTGAGTGAAGCTCATAGAGAAGTATACATGGTTCATCCAGGAGTCACAAAGATTAAGGTAGGCCTTAAACCTTTATTATTTTGGAATGGAATGAAAGCAGACAGTCAGTTACATGGCTAGATGTCTAGAATGTCAGCAAGTGAAGGATGAACATAGACATCAAGCAGGATTGTTAGAGTCACATGTTATTCCATAATCGAAATGGGAGGCCACTTCGATGGACTTTATCATTGGATTTTTGTTTACAGCAAGGAGACACGATTCTATTTTTGTGGTAGTTGACACTCTAACAAAGAGTGCACACTTTATTCCTGTGTGTACGACATATCAGGCACTGGACATAGCTAGAGTATTTGTCAGTGAGATTGTGAGATTTCATGGAGTACCAATAAGGATCATATTCTCTCAAGGATCGGTGTTTACAGGACAGTTTTGGACCAATTTACAAGAAGCTTTGGGAACAAAACTAAACTTTAGAACATCTTATCACCCAGAAAAAGACGGGAAAACGAAAATAGCAAACTAGATTTTGGAGGATATGCTACGTATGTATGTAATGGACCAACAGAAACATTAGGAAGAATTTTTTCCACTAGTAGAGTTTTCATACAATAACATATATCAAAGTACGATTAAGATGGCCCCGTTTGAGTTTCTTTACAGGCGGCCATGTCAGACACCGTTGAGTTTGGATCGACTTGAGGACAGATTTCTGGTAGGACCATAAATGATACAAGAAATGGAAGAACATATGCAATCAATAAGACATAGGATTAAGGAAGCACGGGATCAGCATAAGAGTTATGTCGATATGCATCGTGTTGACCGTAGTTACGAAGTTGGTGACAGAGTCTTCTAGTGGGTAAAATCGCACAAGAGTTCAATCAAGCTTGTAAAGGGTTCTAAACTCTCTCATATGTTTTTGGTACCCTTTGAAGTTGTGGAAAAGAAGGGACTTGTGGCTTATCAACTAGCCTTTCCTGATTCTTTGAGGCATATGCACAATGTATTTCATGTATCTGTTTTGAGACATTATATTATTGATCCTTCACATGTTATTGACATGATTTCCTTGCAGGTGACGGATGAGGGTTCTCTCATGGTGGAGCCAATACGCATTATGGACCATTGCATTAGATAGCTACGGTATCGAAAAGTCGATCAGGTCAAGGTCCAGTGGGACAATTATAGTCCACACTCGACTACCTGGGAGGATGCAATTGAGATGCATCAACAGTTTCCTTAATTGTTTTGATATATTATACATATAGATCTATTTCAGATACATTTATTACTTTCTTTTATATATATTGTACAAACTTCAGGACGTATTTTAAAACAAGAGGGGGTGTATGTAACATCCTACTCTACTGAACACGCTATTATTGATTTATTCTTTGAGGACACTAGCTTGCAAGTGATCCGAGTATGGTACTTTGTGATTTCATTTAGATTATGGGTTATATATGATGATTTTGAGGTGTTATGGCTTATTGATTAAATTTATGTATATATATTGACAGATGTTTTTTACGAGTCATCCTGAGTGTGCAGGAAACATGACACATGAAGGATGTTGATGGCATCGATGGATTCCCTTGGAATCTGGATTAAGTCAAGGAGTGGATTATATCTATTGATTATTTCATTCACACACATATGTTGTATGATTGATTATACTATGATTTATGTATATGGAATTATTGGCAGTGTCTTTTTCAAAGGATGCAGGCTTGGCGATGCTTGTTAATATGACTCACAAAAGGAATAGAGAGGCCATGCACAAAAACCATACATTTGAGGGAGAGGTGTGACAACGTCCCTGTCACAACCTACTAGCACTCCCACCATGGTCACAACTGTATTTTAATGATTACCTAATTTGAAAAGTCCATGATGTCGTGAGGGAAGACTGAGACAGTCGCTTACGAAGATTTCTAAGGATCGTGCAATAAGTCAGAGCCCTTATTCCTTAGAAGCCCTTAGTCTCTCACAAGGTCGACCAAGTCGAGTGTTGACTCCAAGGGTCAGACAACTACCAAAAAAATTCTAAGGTGAGTGGCACCCTTGGAGTATGGAGGTGCATCTTGAAGGGCATGTCGCGTAATTTAAAACTTGAAGTCAATAAGTCTAGGTGGCCTAGAAAACATTGAAATATTTAGACCTTGTTGGATTAACTAATTAATTAAGCAATATATTATTAGTTGAAAATCCTAACAAGAGTCTAAGCGTAAGTCTAAGATTTGGCCTAAGCCTAAGTTTAATTTGGGGACTAATTAAAATATTAAATTTGGGATAAATCTAATTCTAGGAAAAGGTGGGAAAAAGATAAAGATTAAATAAAATGTACATGTGTGCATGAATTTAATAAAAAGGGAATTTTAAACAGAAATAAAAAATAATTTGAGAGGTTGGGTGTACATAGAATAGAATCTAGAGTCAAACTACATTAGTCTAACTAGAAGAAAACTGCTAATTAAACTCTAAATAAGATATAGTTAGGAGACACTCCTTAAATGAGAATCTGGGGAACAAAGGGACACCTAGGAGTGAAAATAGGAACACATTGAGGACTGTGAGGGATTTTGACCTTTTTAAATAAAATAAAATTGATAAATACTGGTTTAACTTGTGGAGAATGTGACAAGTGTGTGAGTGAATAATCCAAATTAAAATTAACTAAAAACTTAATTATCTTTTCATATGGACATGTGTCAATGAAGAAATTTCTATAAAAATAATTTCTGAGAGGGGAAATTATCTAATTTTGAGCATTGTTATGCTGCCAAATTTGTATTGGACTGTGTTTTACTTGTGAGAGTTGGGATGCAAAGCTTGTAAAAATAGTGGAAGGTCTTCCTTGCGAGGGCAGGTCTTCGAGCTATTTGTTGGTTTCTTGTGTGTGGCCCCTTTGCGGCTCGGAGGGCTTGGGGGGAAGAAGAGTACCCCTAGCATTGGTTGGGAGGTATTGATGAAGTCTCTATGATTATAAAGTGAAGGAAAGGAAGGAGCACAAGACTTTGAAGGCATCTTCAATTACGTAGAATAAATTGGTTCTGGTATTTTTATATTCTGAATTTTATTCGTAGCATTAGTGTAGTTGTATGTTAGACTGATAGGGACATTGTAGAATCACTAGAAAGCCTGAATTCCAATTTTTACAATTATTGTCAAAAAAAATTATTTCAAAGTTTATATTTTTAAATTGCAATTGCTACCAAGCGGATAATAATTACAGTGTTTATATTTCGAATTTTATTTTATTACGTTTTTCGCTCTCTAATTTGGGAAGGTTTGATCCTCATTGTGAAATCCAAATTTGTATTGTGAATGGATTATTCTCTAAAATTGTATTTTATCTATATTGAAGTCGAATTATCAGAGTTTATTTGAGATTATTTTGAAATTTAACAGTGCAATGTTCATTGGTAAACCAAGGAGTTAGTTCTAAAATTATATCATGAGTTTCTTGTTGATTTTCATTTTAATTCCAAATCAATTTCTTTGATGGGATCTTTGTCAATTTGTATTCTAGATCCAAAATTTGTATCATAAATTCATGTTAAAACATATGACCTTTCAATTATGTTGTATGGTGGATTCTCATTCAAATTCATTAAGTCCAAAATTTCATCGTGTTTTTCTCTATCAAAATTGTTGAAAAATCTGAATTAATTGCCGTGTGGATGTCTGTGTTTATTTGTAGCTTAAATCCAAAAATATTTGGAATCGTGGTATGTCATTTGATTGTTTTCGGGAGTTTTTACTTACTTCTAGTCTTCGACGTTATCCCCTTCCACTTGACAAGATAATGCATGTGACCACGGGCTAGAACCTAGCGCTGGCCAAAAGGGCGTTATTCGAAGCTCCAGGACTCCGATGCTCTGGAGGTTTTTCAACTTCAACACTCTTGTTCACCGGAGTGTTAACTCGTTGAATTCAGTCATAAATGGAGTTGACTAACAGATGTAGGTTAACCCTACCCTTTCTCCTCTCTTCATTAACTTCAAATAATTTAATGGAATGGAAGACAGAGATTATCATAACGTGAGAATATATGGTGGAGATCCACTCTAAAATTCCAGGCTTTGCGTTTTTCCCCACTTTCACAACCTTATACTGTTTCACCCAGATTGTAGAACCAGCAAAGATCTTGGAGATATGACGGCTTACACTCCTCTGTAGATCAATAGTTGTTTTCCATTCCAAAATTTCAAACTCCAGGAGTTTCTCACCTTTTTGCAACAACAACTCTATTTTTTAGAATTACAGAACCTTCGAAGAGCGAAGACTTGGAGCTCTAACAGTCCTCGATCGATCGCTAGATATATGATTGACCTTTAATCCAAGAATTTGGAGCTTCAGGGTTTCTCATATCTTAGACAGTTAGGACTCTAACTTACCGAATCACCAAACTCTTGCGGATCCAACGGCTAGTAATAACTCATCGATCTACGGTGTAGTTTCACTTCCTGACATCGGGCTTCAGGGCTCACTTAATAGAAATAACTCAGATATGCCAAGGTGACGAAGCCCGAAGGTGTTAGGGTTAACAAGTGTGCTACTCCCATATGATTGGACGGTTGTGGGGATTATGAATCCTCACAATCAGATCTCGTCCAGTAATTCTTTCAAAGGGATTTCAAATTTTGAATTCCTCACTTGAACCCTACACATGCTTTTTCTCCTGAGCTCTGGATTCTAATTATTGTGTGCGCACTTTGTGTCTCCCCTGTGTAAATTCACATTGTCTCACCTGAGCTTCGTTCTTCCGAAATTTAATACATCCACCAGCCTTGAGTGGTCTCTGTGCACCCGGTGCTATTTCTTCTGATCTTGGGCCTTCAAGGAGCCCGTCTATGCACTTCTCAAGTTGGATCTGGAAGTGTTTTCACTGTGTCACCCAAAAGAGAAACTTTAGGTTTCTTATATAACTTTTAACTCATTCTCAGAATGGGCCTTCACTCGATTGTAGAATGTATTCATCATAGGATCAGTTAGTTAAGGAAGTACAGAGTATGCTTACGGTTTCCTCTTCCCATTTGAAATATTTTCTCTTATCTTCTTCAATTGGTTTATAATTCAGATATATTTGGAGGATTGTCACTCCTTTCCTAGTAAACTTGAGTAAATCTGAAACTGTCATGGTTGATAGATTGTTTAATTAAGGGTATCTAGTTTTACTTTAAGTTTCGGTCATGATATTTTGTAAATTATTCCTAACCTTTAAGAAAATTAGAAGGGGATAACGTCTAATCTTCGACGTTATCCCCTTCTAATTACTTCTGTGTTGAAGAAAATGTAGTTAAGAATGTTGGAATTTATAATTGAATTTTGTAATGGATTGAAGATATGGGAATTAGATACTTCTTTGTTCCTTGGAACAGTCACCAGTCTTGAGACCTTAAATGGTCAAAATCAATCGGATGAATCCTAGACTTGAGCGTTGATTATGTGTCTTGGAGGTCCTAACCTTGCAGGATAGGTTGGGTGGGTAGACATTGCATGTGATGTTATGTGATATGGAAGATCCTTAATACATTGAAGTTGTATCTAAATCTAGTTTTTCAATTAGATGAATGAATAGAATGTGCATTATTGAAGTATGTTAATATTGTGTTCCACTTGTTCTAATGATGTTTCAAAAAAAAAAAAACATCTCTTATTTTTTCTCAATTATTTATGATGTAACAGAGGGGTTGTTACAGAACCCAAAATCTAAATACATAGATCAATAATTCATTACTAATATTAAAGACACGTGACTTATGATTACAAAGTAACTTACCTGAAAGTTGAAGGAATCCACTTACCTATGGCACCCCAATCCTTGATCTCGCATGTTGCAACAAAGTGTGAGGATGACTCTCTTCCCAACCAACCCCTCAGTCTTCACAATTGAGAGCCCTTGAGCCCTCAATCCACTACTATGCCAACTCTTATTAGCCTTGTCCTCAAATTGCCCAGGTAAAATAAGACATCATTTTATCCTTCTTCTCTATCCTTATATAGAATCCATCAATGGTAAAGAACTCAATCCCTAGGATACATTATTTAATTCTTTATTATATTTTAGTGTTTCTCCATAAATTGTCGTTACTTATTTTACCATTTTTGTTTATTACC
This sequence comes from Picea engelmannii, assembly GCA_009831015.1. Lineage (NCBI taxonomy): Eukaryota > Viridiplantae > Streptophyta > Pinopsida > Pinales > Pinaceae > Picea > Picea engelmannii. The sequence goes on along the minus strand of ML779173.1, from coordinate 533,572 downwards.
CAAATATTTTTTTTTAAGTACTTATTATGATCCTTTTAGGATAATTATTATACTTATTGTTGTTATTGTTATTATTATTATTATTATTATTATTATATGGGGCATGGAAAGAAGTATATTGTGAAAATGGTTAGTGATCAACCAAAACCACCAAATACATGGTATCAACTATGGTTATGAAAGTGATATTGAATAAGAATCAAAAGATAAATCTTGGATCCCTTCCACATACATCTCACCTTGCACTTGCAAGGGGAATATCAATGAAGATAGTCAAACTTCAAATTTCAAATTCCTATCAATCAAAATTTGAGAATTTCATAATAGCAATTGGTATCCTCAATAAGCAATCTACAATCCAATCGAATTCAATCAATCTTATCAAATCAACATATTTGGGAAGATATAACATGAAATATAGAATCCTCTCACTATTATTCTGTAACATCTCGTTATATTGAACACACTTTTATTGACTTATTCTTTGAGGACACTTGCGTGCAAGTGATCCGGTTATAGTACATTATGATTTCATTTCAATTATGAGTTATTTATGATGTTGATGATGTATTGCAATTCATTGTTTCTTTCATATGTATATGTATTGTAAGATATTATTAACAAGTTCCCCTGAGTGTGCAGGACACATGACAAGTTATGGATATTGATGGCATCAATGGACTTCCTTGGACTTCGAATTGAGTCAAGGAGTGGATTGTATTTTGATTGAGTATTTTATTTTACACACATGGGATATATAATTGATTTCAGTATGATTTATGTATATGGATTATTGACATTGTTTTTGTCAATGGATGCATGCTTGACGATGCTTACTAATCCGACTCACATAAGGAGTAAAGGGGCCATGCACAGAAACCAAACATTTGAGGGAGAGGTGTGGCATCGTCCCTGTCACAGCCTACTAGCACTCTCATCATGGTGTGAATTATAGGTTAACAATTTCCTAGTTCGATAGGTCCACGATGTCATGAGGGAAGACTAAGACAGTCACTCACGAAGATTTGTAAGGGGCGCACAATAAAGCGAAATCATTATTCCTTAGAATCCCTTAGTCTCTCACAAGGTCGACCGAGTGGATTTGTGACTCCAAGGGTCAGAAAAAATTTCAAAACTAGTCAAAGGCGAGTGGCATCCTTGGAGCACGAAGGTGTATCTTGAAGAGCATGTCACGAAATTAAAAGATGAGTCAAATAAATCTAGGTGACCTAGAAAACATTGAAATGTTTAGACCTAGTTAGAATAAAATAAATATTTAATCATTAAATTATAAACTGAGAAGCCTAACAAGAGTCTAAGCCTAAGTTTAAAAAAAACTAATTCTAAGTTTAATTAAGGGATTAATTAAAAATATTAAATAAATTAAAAGAATTGAGATAAATCAAATTCTAGGAAAAAGTGAGTAAAATCTAAGGGGTTGGATAAAATGCACATGTGTGCATGAAATTAATAAAATGGATTTTTAAAATAGAAAGAAATAATAATATGAGAGAATAGGTGTACACATACAATAGTATCTAGAGTCAAACTACACTAAGTCTAACTAAAAGAAGATGCATAATCAAACTCTAACTAAGATCTAGTTATGAGACACTCATTAAATGAGAAATTGGGGAACTAAGAGATAACTAAGAGTGAAAATAGAAACACATTGGGGAATGTGAGGGAAATTGGTTTTTTAAAGAAAATAAAAATGGTAATTACTTGTCTAACTTGGGGAGAGTGCGACAAGTGTGTGGGTAAATAATCATAATTAAATTTAATTAAAAATTTAATTATTTGTGCATGAGGACATGTGTCAATGGGGAAAATTCTATAAAACAAATGGTGTAGAAGGGAAATGGATCTCTCTTTTTGATAGTAATGTTATGTTGTTGAAATTTTGATTGGTTGTGTTTTACTTGTGAGAGTTGGGATACCAAGCTTGTGGAAGGAGTGGAAGCTCTTCCTTGTGAGGCAAGCTTGGGGCTATTATTTTCTGGTTTCCTTGTGTAGTCCATTTGTGGCTTGGGGGCTAAGGGGGAAGAAGAGTACCCCTAGCATTGGTTGGGAGGTACCAATGAAGTCTCTAATTAGCATCCATAAGGAAAAGGGTTGCACAAGTATTTGGATCGAAGAGTGGCTTTACACAATAGGATTCTTTGGATCACAGTATTTGATTTGTTAGTTTTTATCATAGCAAGGTTAAATTGGATATTAAAATATGTATGGAAGAATTCCTTGGCTATTGATCAATAATTTTTCCCTTGATGCATATGTGTATATTCTCAAGTCTTGTAGGTGGTTGGGTAACATTTAGTATGTTGTAATTGTTAGATTGATACATGTATAAACTAATGTGCATAGTTGTTTTCAGAACTTACAATGACTGATTTGCCTCATTTTTGTTGATTTTACTCCATCAATATTCAATGCTTGTTTTTATTTTGTTGTCACTTGAATTTCTCTTGGATTACATGGATTTATTTCTTAAACATTTCCACTTCACATAAGTTTTCCTTTAGAAATTTTAATTACCATTCTTTTCTTTTACTCAGTTTTGATTTAAATGTTGTTCCTATAGTATTCTATGGATAATCAATTTGAATAATTAGCATTGAGATGTATAGTATATATATTATGTCCATAGGTTAATTTCTATGCAATTGGAAGTTATGGATAAAATTTTATGGTTTTCATTACAGTTTTCTTTTACAACTGTCACAAAGATATCAGAGGTAACAATTGTATATTTAACCATAAAAGTAATATTTTTACAGAATCGTAAATTGGAGTGAAAATAAATATATATTCAACAGGATAGACGTAATACTACATTTCCTTTGCCGTGAAGAAGCTATAGTATATTTACTGAAGGAAAAAGTTACAAACAATATGTTAAAATACTCAACTATGTAGTCGTCGCTATAGCAAATCCGTGAATGTAATCAATGGAAATCATTTTACATGAGAAATTTAAATCTGTCATGATTTAACCTTATCAAAATACGGGGTATAGGGACCTTATGTTGCAATCTGTTACAACGAATTTTCGCTTCCTTGAATGGTCATATTGATCATTTTTAAGGAATAAACCAAACAGGGATAGTATAGATTCAAGGGCGAAGAGAATAATTTCACAAGAGACTACTCTAAAATCATCTCTCATCTCATGCATATATCGCATACCGTCATGGGCGTGATGTAACAATCTCTTCTCCATCGTTCAAATATGTTAAGATTTGTGTCGAGTTTATCTAAAGGATTATTTTTGTATGGACTTCCTCATCTGAATGTGCTCCACCTGTCCCACTTAACCCTATTTATGATTACCTACAACAACGAACTACAGATCAGAGAAATAGTCATTACGCGTACAATCGATACACTTAATTGACATGTGACATCTTTTAATGATAAAGATTGATATAGAGTTATCGTCTCATATCTCCAGTTTTCATATGTGCTTATCCCATAGTCACCATTTGTAAGTTCGAGTATTTATTGATTGTTGTTTTTTTTTAATCGTAATTTACGTTGAGCTTCATGGTGGTTTGATAAGGTCATGGATTGCAGTTAGATTTTGTGGGAATTCTTTTGGGGGGATTTGGTGACAACGAATTCCTCCAAGGATGGATTTGGATCTTATTATTATGCATTGGTTACAACCAAATAGACCAAGTTAGAATATGGATAGGGATTGCATTTAATAATTAGTTTCTTGTAAATATATATAAATACATGTAAGCCCGTAGAGGCAAAGAGAGAGACAAAGTGAGAATTTGCTAGTTTGTTGTAATCTCCATGATCTGAAGAATAAGACAATCGATGTCTATGCTTGGTGGACGTAGCTCAATGTTTGTGTGAACCACGTGAAATCCCTGTGTTTATAATTTGTATGAGGTGAGTCGATCTCCACATTGTTATCGGATAAATCAGTAGGTGCGGACACTAACAGACATCCCTAGATCCACTTGGATTTAAAACAAAACAGGACAGGACACGATTATTTCCCTAAGTTGCAATCATTGAATCTACTACTAGGAAGGAATGAGTGACATACCTTTATATCACTTCCTTAGGTCTTTGTTGTTCTCTCTTCGCTCCGGTGCTCTTGTGAAATCAGGTCCAAGACAACACAAACCAACCAAAGTGAAGATGACAAAGTATATTCAATGTCAACCTATGCATATGATCAAG